>JAJSRW010002382.1:0-32177 GCA_022414725.1 Microglena sp. YARC | reverse complement strand
ATCATTTTCTATATAACACAAAAAATATATACTAAAATACATTCATGTTATATTTATTGAAAATCAAAATGGTGTTTGTATGCTGTCTGCTTAAATTTTTCTTTAAACTTGGTCAATTTATAAAGACGTTTTGACCTAGAAAAAGTTAAAACATTATTGAACAGAAAGGTGAGTATAGTTTTCTAATAATTAAGTGCCCACTTGGCAAGCTTCCCGCTTTAAGATGGAGCTTTATTTCGTTTCACTGATTTCTTAAATAAGTTTTTATAAAATATATATTTAATGTCTTTCGTCGGTGATCAATGAAAAAAAAATTTGAACAATGGAGGCGGGGAGAGAAAGGCCACTAAAACAGCCTTAAATTAGAAAATTAAATTATAAATCCAAATCATGACAGTTAATGCGTGGTCCCAGTTTCAACGGCTAAAAAATGTTGTAATTACAGTCATGGTGCCACAACACTTGCTTATCGAGCAATTAATAGCGTAGTTTAATGTTTTTGAATCGTGGCCCAAAGCATCGCTTAGGTCCATTAATAGCCTAGGTTTTGCATGTTCCATTGCATACTGTATGTTTTTATTCTTTTGGTTGATCGTTTATGGATCCTCCCACTTTCTCTTTATATAACTCAAATTCATTTTAAATCCGGTTGACTACTAATAGACCATACACATAACTTTGTTAAAAAACTGATTCGTCACGCATATGACACGCCGCAAAAACCGATTGACCATCAAACAAGACATTTTCTCCTAATACCTCAAAGTCTCTTTTGAAAACCGCTTATTTGTCTCTCTAACCAAAAAAAAAGTTGACAAATGTCACGGGTTGAAGAAAAGAAAAAAAGGTATTAGGACACGCACACAGCACACGCACTGGAGGAAGCATCCTAGAATTTTTTTTTTTCTTTAGAACGCCATCGGCGGTTCCCACAAGCACCTCCTCCTGTTTGCTGTCCCGGAGAAAGAAACACCTCCTGGTGTATATACTGAGCCGTTGTACGGTTGTCCTAACAATAGTACTAGTAGTAATTCACACATTAGAGCCCCGGCAACAGGACTCGTGCCTGCTCCGCTCAATCTGCGCTGTGGCTGCTGCGACGAGGCGCCCACCACCTCCGGCGGCGGCGGCGGCCGAGCCTCCCATTTCTCCGCTCGTCCTCCCTCGTCTCTCTCTCTCTTCCTCCGATGGTGGTGGTGGTGGTGGGTGTTCCTTACCCCACCTCTGAGTGTTGCTGCCAGCTGCCACATTTGACTCCGGCAAAGCGTACACCCCATTTAACCCACCGTCGCTTGAGCTGGGCCCCGGCCCACCGTATTGAATCCACCTCTAACACCTGGGCCCCACCAAATTCCCCACCCCCTCTACTCTCCTTCCTCTCCGCGAGCTCGGTTTCCAGTGCCGTGTGCTGTGTGCGTGTGTGTGTTCTCTCTTCTTTGGTTATACGGCCTCGGATCCAAGCTGCTGCGGCGGCGGTGGCGGCGGCGGGGAGCTCTAGGTTTTGGAGGTGGGGGGGAGGAGGAAGGAGAGAGGGATGGGGACGGCGGGGAGGGGCGTGGTGGTGCCGGCGGCCGGACGTAAGGGGCAGGTGGGAAGGTGGGAGGGGGCGGGGGACGATCCCGGGGTTAGGTGGGCCACTCGCTGACGGTGGGTCGCGCCACCAAGGGGAACCGGCCCGCGGCTCATCTTTCGGCGGCGCCACCGCCCATCGCAGGCGGCGCCATCCTCAGGCATGCCGGGCACCAGTACGGTGCTCTTTTTTTTTTTTTGAAGTCTCTGCGCTGCGTCGTGCTTTGCTTTGTGAGCTTTTCTCCTCTCTCTATCTCCGGTGTGATGCGAACTGTGGTGGATTGCTCTAAATGGTGGGGTGTTGTGGGTCTCTTGCATTGAAAAGGGCTCGCGGGGGTGGACGAAAACTCGTGGCACTCGTATGATGTGGACACGCGGTCTAGGGTGGAACGAGGGTCGGGGCCGCTTTTTAGCTCGCGTTTAGATTTGTTTCAATATGGCTGCTCAGAAATCTAGGGTTTTAGGCTCAATTTTCCAGGTCTCCTCATCCGTTGGAGTTTATTTGAGGTTCATATTTCGTATATTCTGTGTTATTATAGTCTTTTCAGGGTTATGGTATAACATCGGTGCATGAAATCATGTTGTCTATATTTGTGCTGTCGTCCGTTTAGGAATGAGAAATGCATTCCACCCCATTCAACTAATTGGTGCTTAAACTTGGCCGATTAGGAAGGATATGGGATTATGTTCAAGATAATCAGCGGTTTAAAAGTTCAATTCTTTTATGAAAAACGGCAGAAGCATCCTAGAATTTTTTTTTTTCTTTAGAACGCCATCGGCGGTTCCCACAAGCACCTCCTCCTGTTTGCTGTCCCGGAGAAAGAAACACCTCCTGGTGTATATACTGAGCCGTTGTACGGTTGTCCTAACAATAGTACTAGTAAAAGTACATTCCACCAGTTAGAGCCCGGCCAACCCAGGGGACTTCGTCTGCTCCGCTCATCCTGCGGCTGCTGGCTGCTGCGGACGGCGCCCCCACACCCTCCGCGCCGGGCGCGGCGGCCGCGCCTTCCCATTTACTCCGCCTCGTCCTCCTCGTCTCTCTCTCTCTCCTCCGATGGTGGTGTGGTGGTGGTGTCCTTTCCCCACCTCTGAGCTGTTGCTGCCAGCTGCCACCATTGACTCCGGCAAAGCGTACACCCCATTTAACCACCGTCGCTGACGCCTGGGCCCCACCGTATTGAATCCACCTCTAACACCTGGGCCCCACCAAATCCCCACCCCCCTCTACTCTCCTCTCCTCTCCGCGAGCTCGAATTTCCAGTGCCGTTGCTTTGCGTTGTGCTCTCTCTCTTTGTTACTACCGCCTCGGATCCCAAGCTGCTGCGGCGGCGGTGGCGGCGCGGGGAGCTAGGGTTTTGGAGTGGGGGGAGGAGGAGGAGGAGGAGGGGATGGGGACGGCGGGAAGGGCGTGGTGTGCCGGCGCCGGCGTACAGGGAGGTGGAAGGGTGGGAGGGGGCGGGGGACGACTCGCCGGGGTTCAGGTGCGGCCACTCGCTGACGGTGGTCGCGCCCACCAAGGGGCACGGCCCGCGGCTCATCCTCTTCGGCGGCGCCACCGCCATCGAGCCGGCGCATCCTCAGCATGCCGGGCATCAGTACGGTGCTCTTTTTTTTTTTTGAAGTCTCGCGCGCGTCGTGTTTGCTTGAGCTTTTCTCCTCTCTCTATCTCCCCTTGTGATGTGATGTGGTGGTCTCTAATGGTTTGGGGTTTTGGGGTCTCTCTGCTTGAAGGGCTCGCGGGGGTGACGAACTCGGTGCACTCGTATGATGTGGACACGCGCAGGTGGACGAGTACGGGCGCTGCTCGCGTTTAATTTTGTTTCATATGGCTGCTCAGAAATCTAGGTTTAGCTCAATTTCCAGGTCTCCTCATCCCTTGGAGTTTATTTGAGGTTCAATTTCGTATATTCCTGTGTTATATAGTCTTTTAGGTTATGGTATACATGGTGATGAAATCATTGTCTTATATTTGTGCTGTCGTGCGTTTAGGATGAGAAATGCATTCCACCCATTCAACTAATTTGCTTAACTTGGCCGTTAAGGGAAGGAATGGATTATGGTTCAAATAATCAGGTTTAAGTTCAATCTTAATGACGCAGATTGCATCCAGCTGGAGAGCCTCCATCGCGAGGCTGCACATGCTGCAGCTCCGTAGGAACGATGGTTGTTTCCAGTATTTGAATTGGATCTTCGATTTTTGTTCGGTACCTGTCTACTTACTTCTAATTAATAATTGTGATGATCAATGTTGCATAGGGTGGTATTGGACCAGCGGGGCACTCGACAGATGATCTCTATGTTCTTGACCTGACAAACGACAAGTTTAAATGGCACAGGTGAATGTTAAAGACACCAGCCTTTTTGTTTGCGGATGCATTTGCCCTTTTTGGGCTTATCATTGGATGGATATGTGATGTCTACATTTCTGCCATTGGATGCAGGGTTGTTGTTCAGGGGCTGGGCCTGGTCCTCGCTATGGTCACTGTATGGATCTGGTAGCCCAACGTTATCTTGTAACTGTCTCTGGAAATGATGGTTAGCCCTTCGATGCTAAATTCTCCAAATCAGTGAATTGTATTTCCATAATAATTTTTATGGCGTTCCACCTCCTTACTATTTATGGAAGTCCATTTTGTTTTGACTGGCAAGTTGTAACACTCTAATGAATATACCTGCTTATAAGTTTTAACTGCTGCCAGTTAGGGCTCTCCACAATAGAGTATTTATTAAACATATCTATATAACTTGTTCCCTAAACAAGGACAGTTTCTAACAAAAGTGCATGCACCCAAGTGGAAGAGGAAATATGGCCTGAATTTCACTCGCACTTGTTCAATTTATAAAAAGAAAACATGGAACTAGAACAGTTTCTTTGGTACAAAAACGCTTTCACTGCAAATATATATGGACATTTCAGTACCTTGGCTATCCGTATTCAGTAACAAAACTATAGATAACTTGTCTATTATTGTTATAGATTTATAGTTCAGCCAACTTTTTAAGTAGCCTGAAGTTCTCAACCCATTAGAAGATTTCACATGGGTTGCTTATTTATTGCCTTCTAAAAGGATTTCGCTAGCATGTTTTGGAATAACTTTTAATAGTTGTCGGACTTGTCAAATAATGTTTCTTTTGGTACAGGAAAGCGAGTCTTATCGGATGCTTGGGCTCTGGACACAGCACAGAAACCATATAGGTGGCAGAAACTTAACCCTGATGGCGATAGACCTTCAGCGAGAATGTGAGTCAGTCCACTACTTTAGAGAGCTTCACTGCATCAGATCAATTCACTTTTCATTGTTACTACATATTTGTTTATTTTCTTCTATCCAGCCCTTGCGATGGTCAACCTGACCTCCTTTTTAGTAGATTGGCAACCTACTATGTATTTGTTGTATTTGACTTTCTTGGACAAACTGCAAACGGTCTCATCTTCCAATATTACTCCATGTTGGAAACTGTTGAATCTTTGTTAGCCTTGTTTTCTAGCTATATTTGCAAGCACTCTTACATTAAAGAAAAGAAGGAAAAATAACTGTATAGACGAGCCTGTATTATGCATACAATCTGGTATTTTGTCTTTTTACAGGCTTGTCTGGGTTTGCTTTTCAGTTTCACGTAATTCTTCTATGCTATAAAAAATGAAAATCAATATTTTTAAAGCTAATCAAGGGTCCGATTTTTGGCCTGCCACTATTCCACTAATAATAACGCTTAATTACTTGTGAAATTTAGTGAGAGGGATAAAGATAGAGCATAAAAGTACTGTTTTATAACCGTAGTAACAATGTTGAGTTCTGCACATAACACTATGGTAATTGTTCTGACAGCGTACAAATAAATAGTATGATGTATCTGGATGAAACTCACAGCATAAATGGCATTGTAAATTACAGCATGTAGCACTTAATTCAGCATGCTTTTATGTAAATGAAACTAGCACTTCACAAGTTTCTTAGGTGTAGCCATTGCATTTAATTTACACTGTTTGTATAAACGTGCAATGTCTTACTTTGTTTCATTCTAAATCACTGTAGGTATGCTACTGCCAGTGCACGCACCGATGGCATGCTTTTACTTTGCGGTGGAAGGGATGCTTCTGGGATGGTAGTCTTATGCTTTTGTTACTGTTTGTTAGCTCTAAAATATTCTCCTTAGGTCATAATGTCATATTATGTTTTTATATGATGTTATGTGTCATTGTTTAACTATGGTCTGCTAGTGCAAGAACCTCATATGCATATATGGTGAATGAAGATCATCGATGGCTTTATGTAATGCATGAGTTCTGGTGGCTGAGAACATCCATTCATTATTTAGTACTTCCTCTGTCCCAAAATGTTGCTACTAAACCCTAAACCAGACAACGAATCTGGACAGAGGTTTTATTCAGATTCGTTGTCTAGGATGGGTCAAATCCCATCCTAGTTAGCAACATTTTGGGACGGAGGTAGTAATGGATTAATATATTCTTAGGATAGCTCCTACACATTTAATATGCTAATTATCAATGCTCTCTTCCTAATTATCTATCTTTGGAAGTTGGAACTTTGGAAGGCAAGCATTTAAAGATAGCAAACGAGCATAACTAAAGAGATGAAATCTTTAAATATAGTTAATGGAATTGAATCACTGTTTGTTATGGATAATATCACTAGAATGAAAAAAAACATACTCTCTCTCTCTCTCTCTCTCTTATCTTCGAGTGGTTCTGCATCAAGTATTATAGCAAGTTCTTAAGCATGGTGTTTTAGCATTTTTAATGTGTTGTACTGTTATGCATATTTTATAGGCAGTGGGACTTGTACTAAAATTAGGATTGCTTTATCATGCCAATCAAGTTATCTACTACCTCCGTTCCAAAATATAGCAACTTTTGGCTATGAATCTAGACACACAGTTGTCCAGATTCATAGCTAAAAATGTTTATATTTTGGGACGGAGGAAGTAGTTTTATTATTATAAGATGCTGGTTGAACATTAGGTTTGTGTCATTAAATAATTTTATGTTGAGATTAATTTATGATACGTGCAATGTATGTGCAGCCACTTTCTGATGCTTATGGACTACTAATGCATACAAGTGGCCAGTGGGAGTGGACACTAGCTCCAGGGGTATCTCCATCTCCAAGATATCAGCATGCAGCTGTAAGTTAACCATACATGAGAGCTGAATTTCTTTATTTGTTGATGATGAATTGGTGCTCAGATGGTGTTAACGGGTTCTCCTGGTTGGTTGGTTTCAGCAATGACTTTCTTTCTTTAAAATCTTGCCTCATATTTATTGATCTAATTTCTGCACTCAAGCACATACAATATTCTGCTTTTCTTATATTGATGGCTCGTGGTCATATGTTTTAGGTCTTTGTTGGTGCTCGGTTGCATGTTACTGGTGGAGTCCTTAGAGGAGGGAGAGCCATTGAGGGAGAGGGTGCAATAGCAGGTGAGTTTACCTCCTTTTGTTCCCACAGCTTTCATATGCTTATTTCTACTCTCTTGGACTCAACCATACCACACTTTCTGAAGTTCTGGACACTGCTGCTGGAGTTTGGTTGGATAGAAATGGCATTGTGACCTCTCGCACATTGAAGTCTTCACATGACCATGATGCTTCTTCGGATCTACTTCGCCGTTGTCGTCATGCAGCTGCTTCTGTTGGAACGCAGATATACATTTATGGTGGTCTGAGGGGAGGTAACTGGTTTTGGATGCCATTTTCGTGATTGGCTGCCTCATTTTGTATTTGTCCATCTGAGAATTGGAGAAACCTTTTCAAACAATACTGTGACCATTGTTGTCTGAACTGTATTTTTCCTTTTGCTGTCACTAGATGGCATTACTATACTTAATATTTGTTTCTCAATGTAGTGGGGTTGGCAGTTGTCACCTCGATGTGTTTAGTGTAGACAATCCACACATGTTTAGACAATCAAATTTGTAGTCTGGCAATTTTCTAACAGAATTGAAATATTCCATTTAACTATTCAGCGTTTTAGCAAGGTACAGATATTAGATAATGATAGAATTTCCTATTTATATCAAGGCCACAAAGTTTTTGTAAGCAACTGATGAGTAGATGGGAAAATGGCATGCTTTTCATTTCCGTTACTCTGCATTGTTATATTTCAGTGTCAACTGTGGATTATTCCAAGTTTTACTTTTTGGTGTGATGATTGATATATCTCCAAATTCATGCTGTTGAAAATCTAATATATGTTCTTTTCAAACAGATATTCTCCTCGACGATTTTCTTGTTGCTGATAATGCACCTATCCAATCAGAATTTACTTCATCTATGTACGACAGAGTCCCAAGGGCAGAAAATCAAAATAGAAACCACAATTTTAATTCAGATTCTCCCACTACAAATAACAGGCACGAGATAGCTTCTGGTTTCAGGTTCCATACTCATCTTGTTTAACGCTACAAGAGTTCCTGCGTTCTAATGAACTCTAAATAAATTTTCCATTGTTTTCAGCACGGACAAGAAGTCCATTGACATGTTGACACAGGCTTCAGCTGCCGAAGCTGAAGCTGTTAGTGCTGTATGGCGTGCTGCACAGGAAGCATCTCATGCATCTTCAGAAGATAGCCTGTCAGAGGGAATAGGATCTGAGTCCCCACTCAGTGAAACTTCACCGATGCCTGAGGATTTAGACGATGGAGGCTCCCTAGAACCAGATGTGAAGCTGCATTCAAGAGCGGTATGCATTTTGATGTTTCCTCCCATTTGCATTCTTAAAGTTGCAAACAATTAAAGCATCCTCACACAGTTTTGGGGTGTAATACAATCCTTTCTTTAGTTTTTCATTTTTGAAGCATCAAAAGGCAATTCTGGAAACATATGCCCTGGCAGGGGATGTGTGTGTTTTTCGTTGGGGGTGTGGTTTAACCTCCCCGCTACATGGGTTCAAATCCTAGGACCTAGTTGTGCACCATTCTCCTTCTTTAGTTGGTGCAACAGCTCCTGGCCCTTTTTAGGGTAATTCATAATTTTCTGCAGTATTTTGCGTTGATCTGTTGAGTGGATGGGTTACTTTTTCAGTAGAAATTGTTTGGATCATAGTAGCATTTAACCTCAAGACCAATTTACTCAACATTTCAACACTGCATGATTGTAAAATGTCCCCTGTAATCTATTGATCTTCCGTTTCCCTCTTGTGGTCTAAATATCTAGTAATTTCCTCTTGTGGTACTTCCCTCTAAATCTTATGATGTAGAAGCCTCTTAAATTAAAGTTGGGCAGTTGGCTGATTTCTTTCCTAATGCATTCTGTTTGTTTTGTTGATTTCAATCAAGCTACTGCAGTATATTGATCCTAAATCCTGAATTCCCAATACCGTTTTGAAGGTTGTAGTTTCTAAAGAAGCAGTAGGAGATTTGGGATGTTTGGTCCGACAGCTTTCATTGGACCAATTTGAGAATGAAAGCAGAAGAATGCATCCCTCAAGCAATGATCAATCATATCCAGCCAAGAAAGCATTAAACAGACAAAGGTCCCCACAAGGTTTGCATAAGAAGGTAAGTTCCAATCTTTAATTTCTCAGTTTGTTGGAAGAACAATTTCCCTAACTTTCTTTTTGTTGCAGGTTATTTCGTTCTTACTTAAGCCAAGGAATTGGAGGGCTCCCGCTGAAAGGGCTTTTTTCCTTGATTCATACGAAGTTGGCGAGCTATGTTATGCTGCTGAGCAGATTTTTATGCAGGAGCCAACTGTTTTACAATTAAAAGCACCAATTAAAGTATTTGGTGATCTTCATGGGCAGTTTGGGACCTAATGCGCCTTTTTGATGAATATGGTTATCCATCAACTGCTGGTGATATAACGTTAGTTGCTTCTGAACTTTTTAATCATATTTTGTTTTCAAAGCCTACTAGAGTGTACTAGATGTTTCCAAATATATCCATTTTTTTCTGTTGTTATATCCTTCCAAATACTTTGAACACGTGCTTTTCTTTGTCTAAACACCTGTTTCTATTTTTCTTAGGTATATTGATTATCTCTTCTTGGGAGACTATGTTGACCGAGGTCAGCACAGCTTGGAAACAATAACATTGCTTCTTGCTCTTAAAGTGAGTCTTTATTTCTGGTAATTGAAATACATTGATTGCCACAACACTATTGTCATGAAGTTATTTCTGAGCCATTGAAAACATATCCTGCAGATAGAGTACCCTGAAACGTCCACTTGATTAGGGGAAATCACGAGGCTGCTGACATCAATGCACTTTTTGGGTTCCGCCTTGAATGCATAGAGAGAATGGTAGTTATTATAATACTTAATACATATTTGAACTATAGAAGTTTTTTTGATGTGGTAATTGTCTTAACTCTTATGCAGGGTGAAAGTGATGGCATATGGGCTTGGACAAGATTCAATCAACTGTTTAATTATCTCCCACTTGCTGCCATGATAGAAAAGAAAATAATTTGCATGCATGGTGGCATTGGAAGGTCAATAAACACTATCGAGCAAATCGAGAAACTTGAACGGCCTATCACAATGGATGTTGGATCTATTATTCTCATGGACCTTTTATGGTACCTATTCTTATTTTGTTGTCTTCTACATTCATCTGTATATGACAATTCATGAGTACTTTCCTTGTATAAATACAGGTCCGATCCTACAGAAAATGATAGTGTGGAGGGTTTGAGACCAAATGCACGAGGGCCTGGCTTGGTGACATTTGGGGTATGATATGATAATTGAGCTCTCCTACTATGCTCGTTGTTTTCCTTTTAAGTTTGAGTGCTAGCAACATCAAATTAAACTACACATGCTTCTTTTTTTATGAAATAAATCATACTGTAATCTGCTTGTTAAACTTTTTCCTGTCTACTTTGCAGCCTGATCGAGTGACTGAATTCTGTAAACGAAACAGATTGCAACTAATCATAAGAGCTCATGAGTGTGTTATGGATGGGTTTGAGCGTTTTGCTCATGGGCAATTGATAACTTTATTTTCAGCCACTAACTATTGTGGTATGTCTCCTCTAACTTCCTTTGTTACCTATGCAAGTATGCAACCAAGTTTTTTTGCTAAGACCATGCGTGCACCAGGTACTGCAAACAACGCTGGGGCCATACTTGTGGTGGGCAGGGGACTAGTTATTGTTCCAAAGTTAATTCATCCACTTCCTCCACCAGTTAATTCTCCAGAGTCTTCCCCAGAACGTGCCATGGACGCCACATGGATGCAGGTTAGAATGAGTATTTCTTTCTTCTCATTTCTCTAGTGAGATAAGGCAAGGCACAACTTGATTGTGAGCAACAACTTTTTATCAACAGCATTAGGTTCTGATTCATCTAAAAAAACTCAACATTAGGCTCTGAATGTATGGCTCATTTAATGATTTGTTTGCACAATTTCTGATCATATGCAGGAACTTAACATACAACGGCCACCTACACCAACTAGAGGACGGCCACAGTCTGCTAGTGACAGAAATTCTCTTGCTTATATATGATACATCGTTGAACCACCTCCAGCTTCTTGATCCATGTTTCTTGACGGAAATCTCTTTACCAGTCACAAGGTACATACATTATACATCCAAACAACCTGCAGCCGAGCATCACATCACAGGCCCCCTGTTTGTCGAAGGTGTTCATCTGGTGATTAGTTCATTGTGACGCTTCAGTGTTCAGTGTAGTTGATATGACTTCATCTCCTCGGTTGGAAGCTACACAACCGTTCAGAGCTTCAAATCGTAAGCGAAGCTATGTGCTTCCCGGTCCCTCTCATCTACACCAATTTTAAAGGACAGAATGGAATGATGAGCAAATAATCGAGTTGTATGTACTTTGGGTGGTTTTACCTGTAACTTTAGTGTACATGATTAGTTCATTGTTTACTCAGGAGTAAGAAGGTTGTAATGACTGTACACCATGTCCCAGTGTGGGACGCTGCTTTGCACAGCGCAGCTATACAAGGTTGTCGAAGTTAGATTGGACGGGGAGCTTTGAGGCTTTATCCCGTCGCTCGTTGTAGAGCGTGATGAATGTTTGTAAGCGAACCGTGTTGTGATTAATTAAATTTATAGGTGTGTGAACAATAAATTATGTTGTGCTTAGATCAAGAGATGATCGATTAAACTTGTCTGATAAACAGAGAAAAAAAAAGGAGCGAGTGTTTGATCGTATTGATACTGTGGATCCAAATGGGTAATCAGGTTGGTTCTGGGGTTTTGGACCTTTTGGTAGAAGGGTGGAGATGTGTACGACCTTTTTGCACGTTACTCCTGACTGCTCGGGCGTTTCAATTGATACATCTGCTCTTTTCTTTCTTAGAAACAGTGATCCGATCGACGTGTGCTGTACCGTGTGCGAGTGTTGCCAGGATATGAATTGGCTTAACGACGATTTTTTACTTCTCGCAACTCGAATTGTAAGGGATGTTTTCTTGGACGATTTTTATTTTCTTTTGAAACGAAAAAAAACTCAAAATGAAATGAAAAACTGAAACTAACTCTCTCAAGATGGAAAAAAAACTCAAATACAACTCAAGTGGCATGAAAAAAGAACTCAAAACAGACAAAAAAAAAAACACTCAAAATGAAATGAAAAGAACTCAAATTTAACTCAAGCGCAGGAGGGAAAAAAAACTCATTCAACTCACGTGGCATTAAAAAAAAACTCCAAACTCTAAAATCAAATTTAACTCAAGTGGCAGAAGGAAAATATCAAATGAAAAAATAATCCAAATCAAGTGGCAGAAGGGTATGAAAAAAAAAACTCCAATCTCTAAAATCAAATTTAACTCAAGTGGCAGAAGGAAAATATCAAAAGAAAAAAAAATCCAAATCATGTTAGAAAAAGATAGGCAAACAAACGATAAATAACAATAGATCAATCACAAAAGACACGAGATTTAATATGGAAAACCCTCCCAAAGCAGGAGAGAAAAAACACGGGCGCCAGCCAGCAAAATATCTTCACTATATCGGGGTGAGGTTACAACGCCACACGGCGGCTTACAAGAGTTATATATATGAGGTGAAACCCTAAAAGGTATTACGATCCGTACCACGGGGCCTTCGGCAAGGCTTCCACTTCGCTCCGGCAGAAGCTGGTCTTTATTAAGTGCAAATGAATTTGGATCACAACTCAACAAACTCCACCTTAAGACAAATTCCTTCTTATAGCATGAATCAATCCTTCACAACAAAAGCAAAAAACACTTTCAGCGCCAAATGGCCTCTTGGGCTAAACCACTATACCAACTAAGCTTGAGCAAAACTCAAACTTAGCAACAGGAACATGCTTTATCATCATATCAGCAGGATTATCATGAGTGCTTATCTTGTATACCTTTAGCTTACCTTGCGCGACTACATCGCGAACATAATGGTACTTGATATCAATGTGCTTTGTCCTCTCATGATCTTTAGTGAGGTATATGGCACTTTGACTGTCACAAACAAGTTAATGCAAGAATCATCTCCACAAAGCTCAGCAAACAATCCTTTTAGCCAAACTGGTTCTTTACATGTTTCAGCAATAGCCATGTATTCTGCTTCAGTGGTAGACTGGGCAACAACAGGCTACAATGTTGTCTTCCAACTCACAGCACAACTACCATAGTAAATACATAACCTGTGAGTGTCCTTCTCTATCCAAATCAGCAGCAAAATCTGAATCCACATAGCCAATAAGTCCCTTATCAGTCTTGCCAAACTTCAAGCAAGCATCAGCTGTGCCTCTGAGGTACCTGAAAATCCACTGAACTTTCAGTGTTTTTAACAGGATAGCCATGTATCTATAACTAAACTCATAGCATGAGATAAATCCGGATGGAAAAAACATACACAAATAAAACAACACTAGAATAGAACTCTTGACATGTATTAAAACATACAAAAAAAATAAAAAATAAGCAATTGTAGTATAATGCTGTCAACTCATTGCTCCGGCAGATACGGACCTTTATTAAGTGCAAATGAATTGGACTAACTCAGCAAATCAATCAGAAGCATGAAAAAAAAAAAACTACCAACTCTAAAATCAAATTTAACTCAAGTGGCAGGAGGAAAAAAAAAAAATACAAAAGGAAAATTAAAAAAAAAACTCCAATCTCTAAATCAATTTAACTCAAGTGGCAGGAGAAAAAATTCAAATCAATGAAGAAAGGAAAATTAACTCTCTAAAATCAAATTTAACTCAAGTGCACGAGGAAAAAAAGATCAAATTTAATCAAGGCAAAAAAAATAAATTCAACTCAATGAGGTACCTGAAAACCACTGAACAGCTTTCCAGTTTCTTAACAGGATTAGCCATTATCTACTAACTAAACTCATAGGCATGAGATAAATCCGGATGGGAGCAAACCATGACATACATCAAATAAACCAACAACACATAGAATATGGAAACTCTTGACATGTATTCTACATACTCATCAGTACTAGCACATTGTAAAGTGATAATTTAAAATAAGGTGCAATAGGAGTACTAACTGGCTTTGCCATCATGCATATTAAAACGCTGAAGTACCTTCTTAATGTAACTTTGCTCCGGCAGAAACGGACCTTTATTAAGTGCAATGAATTTGGACCATAACTCGCAAATCAAGTGCAGAAGGGCATGAAAAAAAAAACTCCAATCTCTAAAATCAAATTTAACTCAAGTGGCAGGAGGAAAAAATTCAAATCAAATGACAAAAAGGAAAATTTAACAAAAAAAAACTCCAATCTCTAAAATCAAATTTAACTCAAGTGGCAGGAGAAAAAAATTCAAATCAAATGATAGAAAGGAAAATTTAACTCTCTAAAATCAAATTTAACTCAAGTGGCACGAGGAAAAAAAGATCAAATTTAACTCAAGTGGCAGGAGAAAAATATCAAATTCAACTCAATGGCAGGAAAAAAAATTCTATCAAATAAGTGGCGGAAGAAAAATTCAAATCAAAATCAATTTAACTCAAGTAGCACGAGGAAAAAAAGATCAAATTTAACTCAAGTGACAGGAGAAAATATCAAATTCAACTCAAGTGGCAGGAAAAAAGAATTCTATCAAATAAGTGGCGGAAGAAAAAGTTCATATCAAATTCAACTCAAGTGTCAGGAAAATAAAATTCTATCAAATAAGCGGAAGAAAAAGTTCATATCAAATTCAACTCAAGTGGCAGGAAAAAAATTCTATCAAATAAGTGGCGGTTCATATCAAATTCAACTCAAGTGGCAAATAAAGTGGCGGAAGAAAAACAAGTGGCAAATAAGTGGCGGAAGAAAAAACGGTTCATATCAAATTCAACTCAAGTGGCAAATAAGTGGCGGAAGAAAAAATTCAAATCAAATAAATGCGCTAGAGGGAGGGCTTGAACCTCCGACCTTGTGGTTAACAGCCACACGCTCTAACCAACTGAGCTACTCCAGCTCTTTGTTGGAAATTCCCCAGTTCAATATTTATTTGTAAAAAAATTATTTAAAAAATAATTGTACTTAACGAAGGAAGTTGCATAGCACTTGAACCCTTAAACTATCTCTTGTCTCATTTTAAACCTTGAATTATTAAAAAAAAGGGGTAAGCTTACTCTCTAATGGCATTTCTCTTTTCTTTTTCTCTCTATAGATTGTATCTTGCTCTGGAATTGTGTACCTTGCAATGGATTTGGGTAGGATTGATAGATGCATTATTTATCTCTCAACACTTTTAAATTGTTCTATCACTATTTACATACTCCCGCCGTTTCATATTATAAGTTGCTTTGACTTTTTCAAAAGTCAAACTTTTGACCAAGTTTATAAAAAAATATAGCAATATTTATTGCACCAAATTAGTTCGGTTAAATATAGCATTGAATATATTTTGATAGTTTTTTTATGTTGAAAAATATTGCTATATATATTATTCTAAAATTTGATCAAAACTAAAGAAAATTTTAACTTAGAAAAAAAGTCAAAATGACGTGTAAATATGAGACGAAGGTAGTAGGTTGGAAACCATGAGACTAATTTAACATCGAGATTTTAAATTTTAAGCAAATAATCATGAAAAATATTTTGGAATAATAGTGTCATCTATGGATCTACAAAATTTTAGCTTAAAATACGACCAGTATAAAGAGAAAAAAAAGTAAGCAGTAAAATGAATCAATTTTAATAGTTTAGGAAGTACAACGAGTAAAAAAATAATTTAGGTGTTACATGATCCAAAG
Organism: Microglena sp. YARC; assembly: GCA_022414725.1. NCBI lineage: Eukaryota > Viridiplantae > Chlorophyta > Chlorophyceae > Chlamydomonadales > Chlamydomonadaceae > Microglena > Microglena sp. YARC. The sequence goes on along the minus strand of JAJSRW010002382.1, from coordinate 16,445 downwards.
AATTTGGGGAAGTAAAATATAATTCCTTTTCCCAACTCATCTTTCTTAATTTAGGCTGTGTTCTTCCCCTCTTTCCTAACTCATATTTCTCGTTTTTCACGCACACATTTTCCAAACTACTGGAGGTGTGTTTTATAAAAAGTTTTCTATAAAAAAGTTGTTTTAAAATTCATATTGATCCATCTTTTAAGTTTATTTTAATTAATGTTTAATTAATCATGTGCTAATGCGAGCTGGAGAGGAGGGTTCCCAACCCCTCTTTCTGAGCACAGCTTAACGCTATGTTTGGAGGTGGAGTTTAGAACTCCGCCGAAAACACGGTGGTTTATTTATGTTTAATTAATTAGGTATTAATTACAAAAATTTTAAAATAGATTAATATGATTTTCAAAGCAATTTTTCTATAGAAAACTTTTTAAAAAACACACCGTTCAGTTTAGTAAGCGTGCACACGAAAAATGAGAAAAAATGAGTCAAAACGAGAAAAATGAGTCGGGAAAGGGAAAATTTGAGAAAGATGAGTTGGGAAAGGAGAGGAATAACACAGCCTGAAGATCTCCAAATTCATACGGTAATAAGATGACGCTAGCCCGTCACATTGATTGAAGAGGATTTCCTTCTCTTATACTTCCTGGTTAGTGATTAGAGTCTCTAGGCCTCATCGGTTGCCCTATAGCTTATAAGTCAAAGTCAAAATTTAAATTTTAAAACTTGATTTTGAGAATTTGATTTTGTAATGGTTTTTTCCAAACACTGTTATTTGGCTTATAACAATATAACCATAATTTTTTTTTTTTTTTAGTGGGCAACCGATGGGGCCTCTCCTTTAACGATTTCTGTATTCACAACTTACCATTTGCTCAAGAACGCATACATCCTATAACAGCCTGCATGCGGAAGTGCAGATTGATATGCTACGGCGCGTCCCCTGCTTTTGCTGGTGAGTGGTGACGGAGGTCCCGCCGAAGAGAGTTTCGTGGACTTATCAGCTAAAATTTAAAATTTAAACTTTTAAATTTGAAGCTGATTTTAAAGTTTTTTTTATCAAACTTTATTTTTTAGCTTTTGTTTTTAGATAGCTAAAAACAATTATATAAAAGTTTTATTCATAAATTACTTTTTATTTGTAAATATAAAGTTTCGCTTATTCACGATGGTTCGGTTGATCGTCTCGCTACATTTTGGATCTTGGCACGTGGTGATGCCCCCCTGCACGGTTGTCGGCGTGTTTGCTGCACTGCCTCCGTCGCTGATGGATGCCACCAGCTCCTACTGCTCCGTGCTCTGTATACCTGTATTACATGTCGCTAAATTTGTTTCAGCTTTATTAAATTTATTCAAAAATATAGTAGTACTTTAAACATAAAATAAACATGTTATCAAAATATACTCAATACTAGATTTAATAAAATCAATTTAATATTTTAAATGTTGTTAACTTTTTCTATAGGTTTGGTTAATAAACTTTGACGTAGTAAAAAAGTGAAAGCGATTTAATATAAAGTAAGTACGGTTGTCTACATGCAAACTGATCCTCTCCTCTCCTTTTTCCTGTTTTCTAAGGGATCCTCTGATTTAACTGCTGTGCAGTTAAGTCACTGATATGTGGACCATAGTAAAGTGGGACTCACATGTCAATGACTTCAGAGGATCTGCTGTTTTCTCATCCTGGACCTTTACGCTTGGACCAAGGAGGACGTCTTCATCGTCACGTCTAGCGTCTTCTCTATATTGCTCTTGTGCCTCCTCCTCGCCTACATATCCTCTCCCGTGAGCCCATGCTTGCCATGGCGATGCTCCTGGTTTGGGCCTGACCTAAGGACATGTTCTTTTCTGATTATCCTCAGTTTCGTGTGAAAACATTTTATACAGAAGTTGCTCTAAAATATAAATTAAATTTATTTTTAAGTTTTTAATAATTAAAACTTAATTAAATATATGTGGACCTCCGATTTTGGAAATCAGAAATCTTCTGTGTTTATCCGTACCAATCCCTGAATCAGTATTTGGTATACAGATACATAGTTGGATCACAACATATCACGAATGAATTCAGGCTAAAAGAGTTAAATACTTACATTAGGGCCAGGTATGCCAACAACTATCAGAGAACAACAGCGGAAGACAAAATAATATAAGGGCCCGGTTAACATGCCACAGGCAGTCGACTGGGGAAACGAGACCTAGAACAAGACCGCACTCCGATCATCTTGTTGGATACGCAAGCGTACCGATAAGGGCTTCTCTTCAACACTCTCCTAAAAGATATATAAATAGTAAGGGTGAGTACCAACCGTACTCAGCAAGCCACCACAACAACAATGCATATGATAGAGGGTATTTCAAGGAATGGCTTCAGGTTCTTTGCATAAAGCTAGTTTTGCAATTCTTTTCACAAGCCTAAGACCTAGCATAGACTGATCAAGTTTTAATACCAGTGTTCACATTAAACAACGGCGGTTCTGTCCACCATCCATTGTAATCCAAGGATAGCTTCCCGCCATTGAGTCGTCATGGTTTTCTGAGGACGTCCACCTTCCCTCCTCTCAGGAAGTGTCTCCATCAGCATAAAATTCATCATGCAATATCCCATCCCACACCAGTTAAGAATTTAGAGTCTAGCCAAGTGTAATACATGTCCCGGTGCTCAATAACCGCGAGCACGGCTATTCGAATAGATTTGGTTTACTCACACTGCAGTGGATGTACACTTTACCCGCACTCCGCGACTGCCCAACACATGAGCCTCGTCCCAACACATGAGACGCGCCACGGCAAAGCTTTTCGATAACCTCGCATTGGCAGTACCCGCTCCATGAACTTTTCATCCTCATGCACTCTAGGCGTACACAGTTTCTAGCAGTGAGAGGAGTTCTGGCGCTCCCGGGAAAGGAAGTCTCACACACTCATTAAGTTAGTTTCTCTCTCACACACTCATGGCAGTCCTACCAATGGCGACAACCGATGTAGGGCACGCCTCTCGGCCCTACCTCAACGGCTGTCCCACGGTAGCGCACCTGCCTCACTCAGGGGTGAACCATCTATGCAGGGATACTGCCTCCGCTCGGCTATCTAATCCGCTAGGTCTATACCCATACGAGAAGTGCGGTTGTACGGGGGTCGTTTCATGCTTAACTTCATGGCTCGGTCCTTAATTGACCGGGGACGGTACTAGCCTTTTCCAGATACCACCCAAATCCTCCGTCCGCCCCAGTCGAAAACAGTTGTTTAGTTTTATTTCTCATTTCACAAATCATGTCATCAATATCATGGCAATGTGGCGCTCATGTCTCGACATGCCGCATCTCAATTACCTTCCCAAAGGTAATTGCCCCAAGTATATAGCATTTGATAAATATGAGTATGCATAATTCTAGAATAGCATTTCTAAGCAATTGTCATAATTGACTAGGGACTCATACGTAAACATGGTTATGAAGGAATAAGGGGTAAACAATAATCAAGGCATGGCATAATCACAAGTAGGATGTTCATCATTGCATGCAATTTTATTTGTAAACAAAATAATTTCGCAATTGGGATCAACATGTTCAAAGAATAGTGATGACTTGCCTGCTCAGAATAGGCCTTATTCTTGATATAATCTTGATCAACCGTTACCTCCTGGAAGTTGCAAACGTTGCCTCACGACTAACCGATACACAAGGTCTATAATACGCGAGAAAAACCAATATTCAAACAACAATCAAATATGCACAACAAAATGTACTATTCATGTTTGCTAATGAATTCCAATCATGCTAAGGGCTAAAGTTTCTTAATCTTTCTATTGTCATCGTGGTCTATTTAGGAGTTAACCAACATAGCATTTATGGTATACACATATATTTGGCTAATCGGTGGTTTAGTCTATCAAATGGCTATGGAAGGATTATGGCTATATATGCATCTATCTAAATAGCACTGTTACATAACAGAGGTTCTGTTGTTAGATGGATTTAGGATCAATCAAATAATGAATCATTTGTATTATTATTTAATTGATGGAGGCTTTACTTTAATTATGAACAAATTTTACTTGTCACAATAAATTATAAAAGGTTAATAATTATCCATGCTTTGAATGTTAGAGTTGTTTAGGTTAATCACATTATGGTTACAGATTATCCCTTAATGAACAATCCTAATTTACAGCTGAACTATAATTATATGAGGTCAAGATTTATAACTAGTATTTATCTAATATTCATGTTTGTCATAGACTCCTTAGTTTCCTATATACAAAAGATTGTCCTTATGTATGAATTTAAATGGATTGTATAGTATATGTGATCTAAGTGGGTTGACAAGTGATTTTACTGTTGGAGTAACTATTGGATGCTAACCAAGTTAACTATATGCTATTCCCTATGCTACTGATCAACTTCCTTTTAGTAGTCTATTTATAATAGGTCTGTTATTGTTCCTCACAAATAAGCTAAGAATGATCTATACGTGTTTATATTTTTAGTTACAAATATGAGGCTAAACTTTATTTAAATAACCTATCAGTCATGGGTTTAATTATATTTGGACATAGATTAATAAATGGCACTATTATTTTCCTATACATCCATTAATCTGAAACATTGATTATGATTAATTTATGTGGTTTCTACAGTGACAAAACATGTTAAGGACCAATATTATTACATCTACTCTACTGCACAATATCAAATCTATTTATTAGCACATTTTTAAGTTGACTATTATGCATTATCTTAGTATTAATTATTTAATAATTATAAATGTATTTTATCAAATAGTGAATTATATACCATTGGAAAGCTTATGAATTTAGATAAATTAGGTTCAAGTTTCACTCAAATCGGAGCTAAAATGAATAAGTTATGCTAGTGTAAAGATTCAAATTTGAATTAATTCTAATAATTGCGAAATGGTACTGTTCCTAATTCATTTATTTATAATACAACCTTATCTACAAGCTATACAAGCTATAGTGACTGACAGGTGGGGTCTTCCTATTTTCTTTTCTTTCTTTTTCTCTCTTTCTTTCGCTCCTCTCTTCTTCTTTCTTTTTCTTTTCTCTCTCTCTCGGCTCTCTGCCTACTCGGGGCGGCAACGGCGACCGAACGAGGGGGAGGGCGGCGGCTTACCGACGGTGGCGGCGGCGACGACGGTGTAAGGCGGAACGTCGCACGGCGCGGCGCGGCGGCACCGAGGGCGGCGGCGCGACGGCGCGAAGGCGGCTGCGCGGCGGCACGAAGGCAGCGGCGCGGTGGAGGAGAAGGGGAAAATGGGGAAAGAGGAGGTGGGGTGGTGTGGGGTGGAATGGCGACTGGGGGGGGATTTATAGGGCGCGGGGAGGGTGGCCGGCCCTAATGCGATGGGATGGCGCGGTGCGCGGGGCGCGTGGCGACGGTGACGCGCGCGACGCGGGGCTCGGAGTGGCGACGCGACGGGCGGGCGGCGCAGCGCGGGCTCGGCACGGGGCTCGGCGCGACAGGACGGGCGGGACGGCGACAGGCGAGCGGCGCGCGGCGGCAGCGACGGGTGATGGCAACGGCGCGGCGTGGCGCGGCGAGGGTGACGGCGACGGGTGACAGCGACGCGCGCGGCGCGGCACGGGGCGCAGGGCGCGAGGCGTCGCGGCACGGGGCGCGACGCGGGGGCGACGACGACAGCGCGCGCGGAGGGGAGGGGTTCGAGACGATGCGACCGACGACGGCGACGGCGATGTGGGCGGCGACGCGATGGCGATGGGACGGCACGTGGCAGCATGGGGCTCGGGCTCGAAGGTGCGGGCAGCGCGACGGCGACGGCTCGCGGCGCGCGGCGATGGCGACGCGACGGCGACGGCGCGCGCGCGGCAGCGGGACGGGATGTGACGGCGACGGCGCGCAGCGCGGCAGCGGCGACGAGACGTGACGGCGATGGCGGCGCGGGGCGCGAGGCGGCGTGACGGCGCGTGGCGCGGCAGCGACACGGGGCGCGACGCGATGCGGCGTGCGCAGAGCTAGGCACGGCCCGCAGGGGGAGGGCGGCGATGGACGCGGGTCGCTGGTGTTCGGCTTGGGCTCTGGTCGAGCACCTGGCGGCCCATGAACAGTAGCCGACTGGGAGAATCACAAAAAAGAAGAAAAGGGAAAAAAAGGGGAAAAAAAAGGGAAAGATGGAGGGGCCAAACTGAAAAATGGCTGGGATTAGAATTTTATTGAGATGCAATCTATACATTTTGTTTTTGGAACTCAAATATTTTATTTGAATTTTATTTATTCATTTGTTTGTTTCATCCTAAATGAATTTGCTTTCAATTAATTTATCCTAGAATTATCCTATATAACTTCTAGGCTTGATAGTTATAGAATTAACTAAAATATTTTAATATGATCCATATTGACACAATAGCACATTGGTTGATCTTATTTGCATAGCAATATATTTTACACGGATAGGTTGAATCTATTTATCTTATAAATAGTAGATTGAGACTCAGTACAACATTAATCTAATTGTTTAGTTAAACACTCACATATTCTTATTTATATATAAAGCTTAATTTATTATATGACCATTATTTTATATGAGTGATTTTCATGTCATGAGGAACTCGGGGAAATGTTTCTAAGTATCAATCTATATATATTCTAGTGAATTACTTATTTATAAACACGATCATTATAGTGGTGATCATCATTTCATTTCATGTTTCTTATATTTCATGTGAGATGGATTAGATTCAATCTTACTATTTCTTTAGCTAATTGTGACATCAAGCTATCAATCATGGTTCGAATATTTAATATCTGATTTGTAATTTATATAGAAATTAATATTTGACTTTACTATTTTGTGCATAAATATTGTAGGGTTAACAATAATATATTCTCGTAAATTATATATCTATTGCTTAAATGTCGATCTTTTCTTTACTTTCTTTGTGATCACTTACGGTTTGGCAAGCAATAGCAATCATAACAACTAGCATGATGCCAAAAGTTTTTAAAAGTTTAAAATTTTAGTGATTTTTATTATTGGGAATTTTCAGGATGTTACAATATATATGTTAATGGTTTGTTTTGTTTTACGTGCGCCGAAAAATCTTTATCTTAATCTAATTCGAACGGAACCATAAGTAATCTACATACATAAGGAGTTGAGCTCAGGCGGCCATGAAGGCTACGGCGGAGGCGAGGAGTATGTATTGAACTCTAAACTATGTGTGCAATCGACTTTAATATTTAGGTGATGGGCATTCTATTTGGCTAATGGTTGATGAGTGATGTCACGTGTGTTTTAAATTATAGACTTTTATGAATATGTATTACATATGTATGCCAATGGGAGGCTATCAAATTTATAGGAATTGACATTTTTACGTTTTTTTCAATTATCTGACATTTTTCTATATTTTACTGATAAAAACAAATTTGATTTTTCTCGTAGGTTTCTTGACAAAACCGATCAGTTTTCACTAGAAACCGAATGGTTTTTAGAATACCTTGTCTTCTAGTTGTCGAGTAAAATTTCGATGGTTTATGTCGGAATTTCACCAAAGCCGATTCATTTTCGTGAACATATCGGTTAGCTCAGAAATTTTGAATTCAAATTTTGGTTCATAAAAATTTGTTCAGAATCTGTCAGTTTTCCACCGGATTTCGTGAATTCAACATACCGCCAGTGCCTGGAATGGTAGGACATTTTGGAATTGTAAACCCTGACTCAGGAATCACAGAGTCATCAAAATCTAATCTACGGGAATTGGACGAGAGCCGTACCGAGTCAAGATCGAAATTGAATCGGATTCTCAATCAAATGCTTGTGTTGGGATCTGATTGGGACAGCAGCAGGAGAGAAACCGAGAGAAACTGAATGGATACGAGTAACCAAAACGTTCAGAGAAAGTAAAGTAAAATTCATACGGAAATAAACTTCACGATGTAGACATCATATAATCTTACATAAGAGTTCAAAAGAGTAACATGTAGACATCATATAAGCAGCAGAAGGAATATTGAGATATCGTATGTTAAAAACGTGAAGCAAATAATCCGTGGTAATAATACGGTGAATAAAGTTGTAAAGAACAGAACGGTTGGCTGTAGGCAATGTAACGACACGTCTGAAATTCAGAGGCCGCCATCATATTCAGATATAAGTATCCGGAAGGACTTTAAGGTGTACATACCTATATCAGATGCAGAGTAATATCACATGTGCTTGGAAGGACCAATTTGTTAGCAATTTAGCATGAACCGTGCAGCTCGAATTCATGCTGGTTCACATGAGTAGCCAAAATTTTTTTGTACATTAGTGACTTCTACCTCAATTTTGAATGTATTGTACAGCAGAAAACTCTCTCTCCCCCTCCCTCTCTTTCAATTTCTTTCATGGTTTCACATCTCCATGGCGTCCTGCGCCATATTCTGCAAATCCTCTTCGGTTAAGAGAGTCTTGTTGCCGCCGCTCCCCGTCTTATCGTAAGGCTGCGCCATCCTCCGTAGGAACTGTTATACAAGATGGTAATACCAGATGTTAGAATATATTCAGCACAGAATGCGACAAGTCTGAACAATTTCTTGCACAGGTTGTTATGCAAGAATGTTTATCATGCAAATTGTGCTTGTGTTGGAAAATAATAACACGGGCAAGCATAGCTTCATTATCGGTTAGAGATAAACTTGCTCTTTAAATGATTACAAGTTACAGTACTTGAAGCAATTCAAACTACATAGCACCAGTCAAAGAAAAATAAATGTTATGGAACATACCTCACGAGCTATATGCAAAGCCCATATCAGTGCTCAGATTTAGGTGCGCATTCATGTAAGTGTGACAGTACAGTTAACGACCGTTTATCATGGCGACTGTATCTGCAGGTGAGAAATACCATGATATTAACAATCCTGGAGTATGAAAGCTTGGTCACCAGTAAGGCAGGGAAATGGACAGGATGCGTGTGACAAATTAGAAATTGCTTTTTTTTTTTTTTGACAGAATCAAATGGAAACATAGAAGACCTCAGGACCAAAATACCCAAAACAAATTTGCAAGATATATTTAAGTAACTGTCGTTTGTCATAAAGTAGGATGTGATATCCAAGGCCACATGCTCAATACAAGAAACCGGGAGCCTATTTGTTCAGCATATGGCAGGTCGAAAATCAGGTTGCTAATCTACGCAGCACAAGAATTGGAGCTTTCTTGTCAACCATAGGCAGCTAACTATAACGAGGCTTTCTTGATGATTGGCGAGGTTCTAATTTTCTGAGTTAAAAGTCAAGGCAGTGATCAAGTACCTCTTGTCAGCAAATATCATCATTCCATAATCTGCTTTAGAACGGATCACACGGCCAACACATTGCGCAGCTTGCCTCTGGCATTAACAGAATCCAAAATGTCAAGAAAACTTTGTTGGATGTCTCTAGAAAAATAAAGCTACAATCATCCAGCCCTACTTTCCCCTGGCAGAAGTAGTATTATTACCAAAGCATCGAAGGTCAGGAAGTCACCCTCCTTTATTTGAAAAGTTTCTCTTAGGTACTCCACCTAGCAAGTAATATCCTGCAAACAGTGTAGACACAAAAGAAGCTGTCATTATGCCAGTAAGTATCCATGGATGTTGCTATTGAGTAGATAATGTTTTATAATATGATGAACCATTCGTAGGCACAGAAGTAATGCTCAGGTATAGAGATCAAGGGTTGCACAAAAAAATGGATCTTAAGTTCAGACAATAAGTCCTCACCTGCTGAGTGGTGTACTGGAAAGGAACACCAAACATGATCACAAGTCTGCCATAGTGTCGATCAAAATCAATACCTTCGGCTACTTTGCCCCTGGATTGAGCATAGTGGTAGTTAGCTATGAGTCATATGTCCATCATATTATGTAGCCATGAGTCAAGACCACTTAAACATTTATATAATAACACTTGAACAGAAGTAGCCAATCTACAATATACTGTAATGATGGTAAATTAGCTCGTGGTGCCTACTGGGTTATGCTTATTGTAGCCTATTGATCAGCCAGATGATGAGCTAATGGCAGCAATTTATTTGAGCATTCAGGGACAAGATAATTTTTTTTGCAAGAAATAACTTAAAAACTCAACGTATGAGTTCCTCATGTTTACACATCAATGAAATATTGGTGGATGCCTGATTGAAGCATTTTCTGAAATTACTTACTGAATTGCTGTACAACTAGGACATTCATTTATTTGGTTAACACATAATTACACCTATTTTTGACTATACTGTCTTCGTTGTTTCGGATATACTAGGAATAAAGAAACCATTGGCCAACCAGTAATTATATATCACCTTTGACATAATTATCACCTACTTGGGTCGATGTTAAAATAGCTGTAATAGTCTCAAGCAATCCAATCAATTGCGAAGCTGAACACTGACACTAAATTTGAAGGGTGCTTTCCGACAAACCAATATAAAGTGAACCAACCTGGCAACGGAAAAGAATATAGCACCTCTTCCACAATCACATGCCTTTCTGTAATTATCAAGAGCCAATGTTGTCTCAACAACATCTGGTGTTTCAATGAATACCAACTTATGCCTGCATGATGTCCTGCAAATTGAAGTCATAAGATTTTCATATTAGGTGCTAATGCATTGCGTGTTATCAAGGCTTTGCCAAGAATGCTGTATTCATGAGAACAGTAAAAGCATTAATCATGTGAAATCAGCTCAGACAATGCACTTTTTAGCAGTACAATAAACTGCACATGTAATAAGAACATTAGAGGCTTAGACACCATATATAGTACTACAAGTGACTGTTCCAGAGCAGTACTACAAGTTTTTCCAACTGAAACAATGCATTTGTGCAATTGTTAGACTTTATATGGTGACATAACGAGATTCAATGTCATAATCCATGAAGAGTTTTGCACTAGATTTATATTCTATAGACTGCTCGATACCAGAATAATTACTGGTAAAGAAACTAACCTGCAAAATACCCATCTCATTCCAGCTGTTGACAATGCCATCCATATAAGAGTAACTGACAAAAAACAAACTATGCCATCTGGCACAGCAGAAGCCATCTCCAGCAAGAGCGACCATAATTCCTTACAACGCCAGGATCGCTACGCATATCAAACTTTGTACTGACAGGTAGCTGGTCACTGAAAATGTGATGGAATATTTGAAGTTATACATCAAGATTTGCAATATCACCAGTAAGACTAGAATTTTGAGAGCCAAAACCCAATACAAAAACTAAACTAAGTTCATGCGATGATGCTCTAAAGGATGAAGAAAGATTCAATAGATGCTATGCTAGTATTTAAAACATGCAATGGATAAATTAGTTGCTTGCTTTCAAAATAATATATGCCACATGAAATTTTGAAGGCCCGGTCCATACCTTCCTCTTGTCAAGACCATGGGACATATGCAATCCTTGTTAAAGACATTGTGAAGCTCCTGCTTATAACAGGATTAAAGTTCAAAAGGCGAGGGTAGAGGTCTATTGGGCTGAGAGTACCAGAAGTTATGACTACTGTTTGAAAACGCTCAAAAACAGGCTGTATTGCAAGCGATGCATCATGGCAACTGAGCTGCAACACATAGAAATTGATTAGGATATCAATAATGCACTTTGACGACTTTTGATGACAGTTAAGATTAGAGATTATTGTCATATAGAGAAGAATGAGTACCTGAATCACAGGATCACGGATATCAGGCATTCTCTCATCATAGGGTTCTATTATTATAGAAAAGCCCCGTGTATAAGTTCCAATCAATGTGGCAAAGTCACAAATTGTCTGGATGTGCATGAACTCATCTGTATCGGTTATCTCCAAGGTAAGCATTAGAGAGTGTAGCCGATCATAACAAAACCTTAACATTTTCTGGTCAATTCCAGCCTGGGAATGGATTGAAGCAACAAAGGCAACAGGCATTTCATTCTCAACATTCTCTGTTTCCAGGCGTCCATCTAGGAACCTGACAAGCCTCCGCAAAACAGCAAGAAAATGCTCAGCCCTCCTGATGTTTCCTGGTACAGCCCTCCAGAATGCTCAGAAGCGGTTGCAGCCAAGCATCAAAAAAAAAAAAAATGTAAAACTAACAGGCCAAGGCCGGGTTCGCGAGCCAAGCATCCGATTACTACATAACAAGAAATATATTTTCCGTAAACTATTAACTTTGAAAAGAAAAATGGAATCAGCAGTGAGCCTCAAGAAAAAAAAAAAATGTACTCACTTGGCAGGTTTCCCCTCTGTGCCAATCCATTCAACCAGCCTGTTGTATTCAGCACTGAAGCCTATTGGCATCAGTTGGCCTTTGAACCTTCCTCCCAGATAAGGCAATTAGTGAGCAAGCAAGCTTCAACTATTTATCACAAAGTTGGATGCTCTTAAGGAAATCATAAAAGCAATCCTGGAAACAAAGAATTCATGTTTTTTATGCATATTAGTAGCTGCAAGCTTCTTCAACACCAGTACTATCGATCTCTTGCGAGATGCGCCGCAAGTTTCGCTCGGCACCTTCGAGCGTCTGCTTGCGGATGCTGACACTGAGAGCCTCAATGCAGACATTATCGATGTTGTGCGCCTCGTCGAAGACGACGACGCACTCCTTCTGCATCTCCCTGGACACAATGCTGGCCACCTTGGGATCAATCAGGTACTGGTAGCTGTAGACCACGACATTGGCGTACTTGACCATCTGCCTCGCGAGGAAGTAGGGGCAGATCCCGCGGTCGCGGCCGAGGGCGCGGAGGTCGGCGAGGGTGTAGACGCCGGGGGCATGTAGGAGGCGAGGTCACCGGCGGCGGCGGCGCGGTCGAAGGACTCGAAGAAGTCGCAGAGCGGGTGGAGTCGGGTCGGAGGCGGCCCTGTCGCGCACCCAGGACGCGGTGAGGCGGCGGCAGGCGGTGTCGACGGAGTCGCGGGCGGCGGCGGCGAGGCCTGGGGGTGGACGCAGAGGTTCTTGCGGGAGGAGAGGCGAGGGCGAGGAGGGAGCGGGAGGCGGCGGCGGGGAGGTGGGCGAAGAGGAGGCGGAGCTCGGCGAGGGTCTTCTCCATCTCGTGGACGGTGCGGGTGCAGTAGATGAGGCGGAGCGGGCGGGACGGCTGGCGAGGGAGTAGGAGGTGATGAGGGAGATGAGCGCCGACGTCTTGCCGGTGCCCGTCGGCATCTCGAGCAGCGCGTGGCCGCGCGCGTCGAGGGCGCGCTTCAGCTCGCCCATGTACGCGTGCTGCTCCGGGTAGATCGCGCGTACGGGAAGTGCACCGTCAGGCCCTCCAGGTCGAACTTCATCGCGGCGGCGAGGTCGGGGCGGTGGGCCGCCGGAGTTTGGAGGAGAGGCGGAATCGCCGGCTGCACGGCCGCCGCCGCCGCCGCCGTGGGGAGGGGAGGGTGTGCGCGTGAGGTGTTCGTTACAATGCCGTGCCCGTGCAAGAGCAACACGACTATGATGGGCTAAGTAGGCCGGAGATATGTCCGAGATGGGCTGGATTATGGGCCATCTTATGGCCCAATACTAGCAGTAAAAATTTATTCTGCTACAATATACTCCTCTGTTTTTTAATAGATAACATCATTTACATTTTAGCACATGTTTAATCATTTGTTTTATTAAAAAAATATGTAATATGTAAGATATAAATCATGCTTGAAGTACTTTGATTGATAAAACAATCACAACAAAATAAATTATAATTACGTAATTTTTATTAATAAAACGAATGATCAAACGTGCGATAAAAAGATCAACATCGTTATCTATTAAAAACGGACGCAGTATAAATCTTGCGTTAACAATGCCTAGTTAGTATTGTATGGTTTCAACGCATCAGATATGGTTTTGTTATATCATCTCTTTTTAATACATATGAATATCCTGACTTTATTCGGTGGAAGGGTAGCTTTGACCACTATTTTTCAAGAATATAATAATAATATTTAACAAACTTATAATATAGCAAAATTACTTATAAATAAAAGAAAAATGTCTAATTTACTGCTCCAACTATATCAGTGGAGCACTTGACACCATAAACTACCGTTGGATCTAAACATGAACGTCTGATATAATTTGGCCACGTTATCGAGGTGATGTGGCTAAATCTCAGGCATCAACTTTTTATCCAACTATAGTTTACATGTTTCCACTACATATTTTTTTTATTTCTAGTGGATTAAAACATATGCACTGCATATGTCTCTATATCTATCTGAGAGCTCCTTTGGAGCACATTAATTTTGAAGGATTTTTTTTAGTAATTTAGTTTAATTTCTCCAACAACCGTTTGAAATTTGTTTATTTCATCAACTTGATAAACAAATTATATGTTTTCTCAAAAGGAATATAAATTGTAGAGAAAAGATGCGTAACAGATTTTTCTTAAGGCTAGACTTCATGTTAGACTTTCTACATGTGTTTGATAGTGCAGTAGCAAGAGATGTGTGGTTCAACTCCAAGGTCACGTGTTCAATCCCGACACGATAATTTATTCTTAAAAAAATATTTAGAGGGACGTCTCTTCCTCCAAATCAATCTCTCTCTCTCTCTCTCTCTTTTTGTGTGTATCGGACTCTCTTGGGAATACCTAGGAGAGCATAGTCATATTTTATCACTTTACGGAACACAAGTGTACATTTTTATATTCGTATTGGAAATAAAAGTTGAATATGAATATGGTTTGTCAAATTTTCCACAAGCGAAATCTGGAGAAGATCGTTCGCACGTTCCATAGGATGGAATGCAGGAGGGAAAACCTCCCAAATCTGCAGTTTTCTGCTTCTTCCTTGGTCAATATATATGTTTCTAGCTAGAACTTTCAGTTACTGAGTTCTTGGTTTTTTGTGCTAGGGGAAGTTGCAACCTTAATTAGGTTCAGAGAATTTGGTTTCCACCGTGGAGTTTGTTCTTTGATTGTGTATGCAATGCTCTTGGACGCTCAATGAGAATTGTTCGTGATGCAGGAAGAATTGACCAAAGATCTCGTGAGGATAGAGAGATGCATTTTGAAGGAAAATTGGGTTCGTTTGCCATGTTCAAGTGTCGAACACCCTGGAATGATTCTGTGTCCCACTATTTCATTTCTTGATACGTTTTCCCTCAATTAGTGTTTCAGTTTTTTTTTCTTAAATCAAAGACTTTGATCAAGTCTACAGAAGAAAATAACACATCTAAGATACCAAATAAATACACTATCAACACATATTTCATGATGGATTTCAATAAAACTAATTTAATGTTGTGCTATGTATGCGTGTGTATTTTTTTTATATAGATTTGATCAAAGTTAGACATTTTCAACTTAGAACATGTGACATTCTGACTCAATTAGGAGTTGGTCTGTGTGGCTCATGAGAGTTATGTGTGTATATTTAGTACCACATTACTAATTTAGTAGGGTAAAAAACAATTTATAAGGTCTTGTCCTTCCAACCATATTATTCCTGGGTTTAACCATTTACACGAAGGATGACGAAAATATAAGTTATGTGGTATTTGCAAGTATGCCCGTCCGTCAGATAGATAGAGCTGTGCAGTTCTTGAGGAATGGCTGTTATGCGAGTAAGTTGGACCGACGAGAGTTGGATTGTGTGGGTTGGTTTGGAGGGAGCTCTATTACATAACAAAACAGAAAGAACGGGAACAGAGAGAATAGTTCAATTACTTCTACAAGCAAGAACTCTCTCCCTTTTTTAATATATAATGTTGTTAATTTTTTTAAATATATTTGAACATTCGTCTTATTCTATATATAATTTATATAATTATCATTTATTATATTGTAACTTGATTTATCGTCAATTTTTTTAAGTATAACTTAATTTTTATTTTAAAAATTAAATAAGATGAATGGTCAAATGTATAAAAAAAAGTTAACGACGTCGTATATAAAAAAGAGAGGTAGTATTCAGTTATGCATTCCCTCGTGATATGTATTTCCTATTAAGGCGCCGATTGCGTTGATAGCGATGGTTTTGCCTTTTGTGATATCATTGTCGCGATAAACTTCATACTTGGATAAACAACAGTTTGATGCTTCAGTTTAGAATTTATTCTTGTCTTTTTCTCACATGCTTTTGTAATATGGGTTGAAATACTTACACAGTACACGTGCATGTGCATCACATTATTTGTGTTCACCTTTTTTTTTTCCTTTTCACGTGCCATTTCAGTGACATTCATTTTAGATTCATACGTGGCAACCATTTTTATGCTAATTCTATTCATCAGCTTGTGTACAACTCTTTGTATGAAATTCAAGAGCGAAGTAGTTGCATGGTTATATACATATTTTTTGATAATTAACATGGGCTATATATATGCCACAGCCGGAAGATTGAGAATTTTTGTTACAAAAATAAATGTACAACGAAGATATGAATTTTTACGTAAAAAACATTGCGGGAAAAAAAACCCACATGCTCCAACTAGCAATAATCACTGCTGAGAAATTGGTTACAAATGGCAGGAGATAACAAGGCCACG
>JAJSRW010003074.1:0-15425 GCA_022414725.1 Microglena sp. YARC | reverse complement strand
TATCGTTCTTACTTTGGAGCAGTTTACTCGAAGCTTTCTTGGTCGCGGCTGGTTAGATTTAGTTTCTGCATGGCGTACACAGCAAAAGAAATGTCTTACATCTCATATTGTGTATATGCATGCATGCAATAATACCATCACCATATATATTGATAATTAACTTACTGCTTTAGCTAGAATTTACTCTCACGCCTCACGGTTTATATATACACGCATAAGTTGTCTATGGAGTTTTCAAAAAACATTTTGCAGAGCACACTGTACAAAAAGACTCGAACGAGCACATATATTTGCAGATTTCGTAGACAGAATAGAAGTGCTGCGACAATTAATTTGTTCAGTCTGAGAAAAATGCCATCGGGTCGTTCATAATATGAAAAAGAAGTAAATATTCTCAACGTTTCAATTTTTTTTGGCTTTCTCCTAAGTTAACCATTTCTAACTTTGACACTATTAAATTTTAAGATTCATATGGTTTAAAAACATGTAACTATATATTATGAAAATATTTCTCATCATAAATCTAAAAACATAAATCTTTAAACCAGATAAATTTTTAGAAATTAATAGACAAAGTAATTTGAAGTGGAGGATAACACCGGGCATTTTTTTTTTGGCCCCGAACGAAAAGCATGAAAGAAGAAAAAGTAATTTGTATACATTAAAAATTTATTATTTGAAAGAAACCAGGAGATTAATTTTATTTTTTTGAAAGAAACCAGGCGATAAGTTAATTGCCTGATTTTTTTCTCGAACGAGTTTTAAGCACTAACCCGAATCTATCTTCAACACTCCACGTTCTTTGCCGCCACCTACGGAAGTCACCGGTTTACTACCTCCTGCATGAATAATACATAATATGGTTAATTAAACCAAATGCGGAAAAGAAACTACTGAAGAACTCAACTGAGTCTGTGCGCGTAAGTTTGGAAGCTCATGTGTATAGCTCCATATGTATACCCGTTGCCTGGGCGGGCATCTTGTTCCTCTTGCAGCTGGGATCTCGTTGAGAAAAAAAAACTCAATCGGTTGATTGAAAAAAAAAACTTTTTGCTAGAAGGATTGCGTTGGAGCTGTGACAGTTTGTTTTCGTTTATGTATGTGCAATGGCTTATATATATATAGGCGAGCGGTGAGTACGTATAACCTTAATCCTAAGCAATTACGAATTTACGAGCAATGTGCATGGGAAAATACACTGGAAAAATCATGGAAGATGCAAATGCTTGTGTTCTTCTGTGTTTGTGCCATCTTTCTTAATTTTCATTTCTACCCCAAAACATATGTTTAGGAGAACTGGTATAATTTGCATTTTCTTGTGATCGGGAGTAGCCGCGTTGTTATTAATTAATGCCATTGTAAACAGATCGACGTGTGGTTTATTTTGTGTTAGATAGCACTTAATTGGGTGACAGTCAGGAATTTCATAGAAGCTGGCTTGGAGAGGAATTTACTGACGCAGAAATTTGAGTGTGGAAGAGAATGATATTTCTCTAGAAAAGTGAAGAACTGTGTCCTGCGCCTGGCATGGAAATGACAATACAGTTTCTAGATTGACAAATTAAATTAAATGCCATGGAAATGATCACTTTTGCAGGTTTCGCGCGCGTGGTTCATCTAGCTAGCCTTAACTCGGTTTTGCTCAACGATCTCTCGATCGACTGCACGCGGGAGATGATGATGAGCGGTATTTTCCTGCGTTATTCCTCCTGATTCAATACAAGGGCCGCTACCATTTTGAGACGCGTTGTGTTTACGCGTAGCTCTTCGATCGACCGCCATGGCTAAATAATGTTTAATTATAAGTTGGACTGTCAATACAGATATGCAAAATTTGTTATCTATATATTAAATTCATGCGAGCATGCATGCAGTTGCTTCAGATTTGACACACAACTTCCTACGTGATTCCTAGTTCACTTTCATAATTCAATTCATGGAGATTTTTTTTTTTGCATATGCTGCATGTAGTGTAGATCGGCTGACCCTTGCAAATAGGACAACGTCTACTCCTACATAAAACTCCCTACAGGATATAACTGCATAAGCTGTCGCTGAAATTCCCCATCAATTCGGCGAGGTCGTCGCAATTAATTGGCCCATTTGGCAGAGAACGATAGATCGACAAATTTTATCTGACTTCAGCTATAGCAGCGTCGCAAATTAAAAAGCGTGTCAATCTTGAGAGATTCGCTAAATCATCGTCGATTCTACAAGCTAAGACAACTCGGTTTATCTCCAATCTAAACTGTTCATCTTTTCTAATACTAGATCGTATCTCTTTATATTTACATCCTAACTAGTTATAATAAAATATTTTTCTACTAGTAGTACATTTAGGGCAATCCCAACCTAAAAATTATCAAGTAGTTTTCATTTTCATCATGCCATATAGATATATTATAAATACAAACTATATAGTCAATGGATGGTTTTCTCAAAATAAATTATCATCCAATCACATCTCTTCTCGTTCTTTTTCATCCACTTGTCCCCTTATTTTCAGTTTGGTTTATCTGTAGCTGGTTTCCGCTCTCCTCATTAATTCTCTTGTCACATGAGCTTTTTGCTTACATGGCAGTATATTTAACGCTACATAAGTATTAGTTGAGGCGAAGGGTTTGGGACTGCCTTGTAAATCTTCTATAATGGACAATTAATTTGTCCTGTCTCTAGAAATAAGAGGTGTAATTGTTGGGAATTCTATTTTACCTCTTGGCATGCAAATCAGGAGAGGATCGCGCACGTGTTCTCCACCAGTTCAATGCGCGATCAATGCAATTAATTTGTGTGTTTATTTCCTTAAACACACATGCAATAATTGGTAGCGCGCCAAATGTGTCCTTTTGGAGCAGCTGTAACTAGGGTTCGGATAGTTTCCGTCCGTCCTGACCATTTTTCGGATTCGGATAGTTTTCGTTGGAGCTATCCGGAAATTCTTAGATTCGGAAACGAATTCGGATTTTTTTTTCTCGAAAACAAAAAACGAATACAGTAAGGGTGCTATCCATCAGAATCGGAAAACGGTCATAAACTATCCGGAATTTTTTTCGATATCCGTAAACATTGAGCAAATTTTAGAAAAACACGTATATATACATAACTTTTTCATACGGAATCAGATAAAGACAAACTTTATATCAATGTTGTAGGGCTCGGCGAGATCTACAACTTTCTTATTGACTATTTTATTATTTGAGGTCATTTAAGGGTCTAAATATTTATTATAATATACCATATTAATTTTTACAAAATCTCAGATCTACAATTCAAACGACATCTGATGGAGATGTGTTCCATATCAAAGTTGTAGAGCTCAACGGGATCTACCACTTTGTAGTTTATAACATTTGTATTTGAAAGCATTTAAAGTATAAAACAAACATTACAAGTTTCAAATATGTGAAGTAAAATAAATAACATCTCCAATTTATACAATGGTAAGTAAGTTATACATATAGTAAAAGATCTTGGGAATAGAAAATGATAATCATATTTGCATATGGATCTCTTAGAGGAACAGCCATGAATTGACGATATAAATGTTGGAGATGTTGACCTAAAATAATAAGCGATATCTCTTCCTTAACTTGAGGGGTTTTTTATTTACCGGTAAATATTCGCTACCGTATTCGTTCCGTCTCGTATTCGCTCCGTATCTGTATTCGATAATATTCGATTTCATTTCCGTATCTGAGTTTTCGATTCCGGTTCCGATTCCGAAAAAAAATATGAAAACGAATATGATAAAGCTAGTTTCCGATCCGTTTTCATCCCTAGCTGTAACAGCCCTAAAAATCACTAAATTTTATGTTTTTCTTTATTGTGAATTCTGAAATTCACGTCGAGTTTATTGTTCCGTTTTATTTTAAAAGTCGATCGTGGTTTGATCGTCTTTCTTTTTTCTTCCTCGTTTTTCCAAAAGTGCAAAACATCTATCTCAAAACTCTCACTGATTTACTCGCATCACCTCTGGCCCCTCTCCCTTTCAATTGCCGACCCATTTTCTGGCTCGGCCCATTCTTTTTCCTCATTTCTTTCTATTCTCTTTTCACCTTTTCTTCCAACCCAGGCTGGCCCAACCCAGGCTAGCCCAACGCCTCCACCGCCCTCAATTCTCCTGCCTATCCTTTGTTGTGGCTGTGCGTGAATGGTTTGGCACCGTTGCACCACCTCTGCCGACCGCCTACACCACGCGTTGGCCTTTCGCTCACGAGAAGCTTTGTATCAAAGCTATAGCAAGCCTAACCTCCAACCTTCAGTAAGCTTCCTCTCCAAGCTCAAGCAACTACATCACCATCCCTATCCATTCGAGCTCATATGCTCAAGCTGGGTCTCAAGTCACCACCACCATTAGCACCACATCCACCATCCTTCACCTCCATCTCCCATCTTCAGTACACCTCGTCAGTCATCACCAAAATAAAAAAGCATCACCTTTGCCTCCTCTTTCTCATCCCCCGAGCCCCACCACCATCAGCAGCTGGAATCCCTGCCACCGGGCTTGATAGAGTTGCAGCTAGGGTTTTGCCCACTGGCATCAAACCCCGAAATTTGCCACCACTGATACTACTCATTCCAAATTGAAGGTAAAAAACAGATTCCCTGTCCCAAATACTCCAAAACCCCTCCCTTTGCCCCTCCAATACTTCGACGGAATGCCACTGGCGAGACCTCCTAGCGACCGCCTTTGTTTGGCTGCCATCAGACCACACGGGTATGCGCACTCCATCACAACCACAGAAGGAGAAGCGTGGTACAACTACGTCGATCCTAAAGGCAAGTCATGTGACCTTTGATCATATGCAATTGAACCTAATCTGGTGTGCATGTGTTGTTTTATTAAAAATAAATAAAAACCTTTAGAAATAGCAGTGACCTATTAATATATGTTTCCATGCGTTGAAATTGAGCTTGTTATTCCATTGATAAAATGTTGGTATTTTTTACGGTATAGTAACAGATAAATCCGCAAGTGTACGGATACCGCTATAGCACTTCACCTCAGAGTATTCCAAGGGTATCGAATCATTGGGAACATGTGTATATAATCTACGAATAGGATTCATCCATGGCCAACAACTAAATGGTAAGCTTAGGATAGAAATGATTTCTATGGATTGATAATCTTAATTAAGTTAAGGTAAAATTCTATCAACTCCTTAGGGCTCTGGCTCACCCATGGTCAGCCAAGGGACTCTAGCCTGTGACTCTATGATGTAACATGAAGTGAAGGAATAAGAAGGACAGACAGTGCTGTCACCACATGCTGCCAACCTTACTTTCTGTGGAGCACACAAGAAACGAAGGTAACCTCTAACCTAGACACTACGTATACATTATTGATTACTACTCTAGCCTCTACCAAGAACTTACTTCTTTATCTAGAGTCTTAGTACTAGAGCGCTTACACTACTAAGGAAACACACAGAGGTGTCGGCAATAGATAAACCCGACACATATAGTACTTTTCGCACCTCAAACGCACGCCCATGGAGTGCTATCAGCTAGAACCAACACCTTTGTGAAGAAATAGGTGTTTGGTCAAGAGAAAAACCAGCACATGTACTATATGTACTATAGGTGTCAGTTTTTTTTTTTTGAAAAATCGACACCTTTAGTTTATTATATGTACCAGTTAATTACAAAATCAACACCTATAGCATATTATAAGTGTCGGTCTTTTTTAAAAACCGACACCCATAATAACCGAGCTGAGCTGTGCTGCCGGCCGTTAGTAGCTAAGTAGAGGGAGGGGTGGAGTGGGCATCCTTATTTTCCTGCCTCCCCACCCTCTCTCTCCACTCGGCCACGGAGAAGGCGGAGCGGCACTGGCGGCTGGACGGATCCGACGGCGACGGAGGAGGTGGATTGTCCTATCTGGCGGTAACCACGGCATCCCACGGTGGATCCTCGCGTGATGCGTCGTCGACGGTTTCCCGCAGCGGTAGTGGTGGTGGTGGAGAAGGAGGCTCGCTGCTCCTATCCATCGGGCGACTGCTTCCTGCGACGGATCCTCAGGCGATGGCGGTGTAGGTGGCTTCCTGTGGTGGCGGCGGCCGGCGGTAGTGGTGGTGGTGGAGAAGGAGGCTTGCCCCTCATCCTCTCCTCATCTCCATCCGATGACCATGAAAGGGTGGAGAAGCACGCTAGTGGCCGGGAAAGATGTTCTTGGTGTCCATGTTCATGTGTTCTTGGATGTTCTTGATGTACATGTTCACGTGTTCTTTGATCTAGTCGGGGGGCAAATAAGGAAGAAAAGTTCCGAGTGAAAAAAAAAACAAGGAATAAGAGTTCAAAACGAAGGGAACACAAGGAGAACTACTCCCTCCGTTTCACAATGTAAGTCATTCTAGCATTTCCCATATTCATATTGATGTTAATGAATCTAGACATATAATATGAATGTGGGAAATACTAGAATGACTTACATTGTAAAACGGAGGAAGTAATTAATTTAGGAAGGGCAAATATGGGATGTGATCAACTTGCAGGGGCAAATTAAGAACTTACTAGTTTTGAACATACCGGTAATTTCTACCTAATATTTGGAGACAATAAATATATATGCACTTAACATATTTATAGCGCTAGCTAGTGTAGCTAGTGCCTCATCTTAATAGACTCTAATGGGAAGTAAGAAAAATCACATCAGGCCGAGTTCGTTTATCTTTTTCCCAACTTTCACTCTCTCGTTTTCCGCGCACACACTTTCCGAACTGCTAAACGGTGTTTTTTTTTTTGCAAAAGTTTTCTATGAAAAAATTGCTTTAAAAAAATCATATTAACCCATTTTTCAATTTTTTTTAGCTAATACTTGATTAACTATGCTCTAAGGAGCCACTCCATTTCCCATGTGAGAAGTTCCTAACTAGTTACAATCGAACACAACCTTACAAAAAATTGTTGAAAAATTTCAAACACTACAAGAATCTATTTAATCTGTGACGAAATTTGACGAAATTTTTGTGATGTTTTCAGAGATCATCACGGATATGCAACTATGGATACAAGGCCCATAATACCGTGACAGTTTATCGATTTCGTCATAAACTGGCCCAAAACCTGTGACGTTATAGCATTTTCGTCGCAATTTACAAATATAATATTAAATACTTCAAAATCATATAAGAAATATGTAAATTTTGTGAACAATGTTACTATCATTTTATCGGTTGAAGAAATGACTAAAATAAAAGTTATAGAGATATTGATGAGTTATACAGCTTTGATGTTGATGACTTTTTCAGTTGAAATAATTTATTATTTGAAAATGTTATTTGAAGTTGTCATAGTATGAAATTTAAATTCAAAATTTTGAAACAAAGTCATATAGGAAAATAACCAAAATAAAAGTTATAGATATTGATGATTTATACAACTTTGCTGTTGATGACTTTTTCAGTGAAATCATTTAGTATTTGAAAATGTTGTTTGAAGTTGTCATAATTTGAAATTCAAATTTTATATAGTTCAATCAAACTCGGATGGAGAAATGACCAAAAGAAAAATGGTAGATCTCAATGAGTTCTACAACTTTGCTTTTTACAACTTTTTCATACAAGTTGATTTAGTATAATTTTGTGTTACTTCACAATGGTATAATAAAATAAAAAGAAAAAAAAAGGTTAAACAGAGATTGAATGAAACAAGGCTTGTTACGGGCCAGCCCTTTCACTCCTCCCTCGCTGAAAAGTCCATTTTGCCTCCCTCCTTTCAATTAAATTCAAAATATTAAAACTTCGAATCGAATTTTATCATACTAAATGAATTTATGTGAAAAAGTTGTCAAAAACAAAGTATTATAACTTATTGATATCTACCTATTTTATTTTGGTGATTTCTGTGAAAAACCAAGTTGAATTTATGTGAAAAAGTTGTCAAGAAAGAAAAATTTTTTTAATTGTTAATTGTTCATAGCTAGTGTAGTTATTGTTAATTGTTTGTTATCTCTCTAATGTCAACTTCTTTTATCCCCTTGAATGGTTCATGATCTGTTGACAACGTGAACTACTGCAAAGACCAACTTCTTCAGCCTTCAGGAAACCGTACTATACGGACCGATTTAACCCGGCAATTACCGTGGGACTATTTGAGAACTATTAATCCAGAAACTTCCTATGCAATGTACTAGAATACAATATTTTTTTCCTTGATTTGACAAGATAATGTATGTGTAGTTTATATGTTTAGTTATTTAATTAATTTACCCTGAGAATTAATAACCATCTTGTTTATATGGAGGTGAAATTGAATTGTACTGCTTCCATTGACATGATAACCATTGGCGGTGGTGACTGTTTTCAAAATGTCCCTTGTGCTAGAGTTTAATAAAGCATTTATTTTGATATTTTATCAACAAAACGGGAACAAGTGGTAAATTGATCTATGAAACAACTGAACCGACAGCATTTTACCATGCTAGCTAGTTTCCACTGATCAGGACATCCAAGCTAAAATTGAAGTTGATTAAAAGTCACCTAATTTTTAGTCATATCGATATTACTGATTTTTAGAGGAGTGCGAAATATTCAAAATTAACTGAAGAGATAAAAAGATTAATTACTTTTGACATATATCAAGGTTTCTTGCAGTGATAGGCAGGATTAATTATTCAAACTTAAATCCCGACTTTGACTATTCCCCTTTAGTCAGTTATATGACGGTGACACTAGTCAACATATATATGCCCGTGTTTGATGCGATATTTGGAAAGTCAAATATGTGATGTGATGTTAATGCATTCGTTGTTGTTTGACGCGTCTAATGGGAGCCAAGTGTGCTTCCCCAAGAAGCTTTCTCTCGGTATACCTAACCAATTCTGAAATAATCCTTAATTCCCCGAGGCCTTTAATTCAAACAGAAATCGACTAATTATAAAGCACATAAATACATGTGAATAAAAATGGCTATGACGCGCCATGGTCCTCCATGGATACCTTCTGAAATTCCCAGCCAATTGAAATATACTAGCTTGCATGTGTTGCTTGTACTTGTACATGCATGTGCCGGCAGGTATACCAATAGCTACGACGGTCGTTTCCAAGAAAATCATGTGAAAAGTGCATTGCTGTCTTGTATACTAAATCTGTCCTAAAATATAATAATTTATTAGAAATATTTTAGGGTTATCCAGATTCATAATCCTAATATATTCTAAGTAGCTTGCACGACAGCACATCAGTGAACCCACTACAATTGCATATTGCCGAAGATGTGAAATTGTGCGAGCTTAATGGTTTATGAATAATGGATTATTAATTACAGGTATGCTTCTTAATATCTAGAACTGTATAGTTTTTACAAAACAAAACTTATTTATCAGTATTAGTCAGAAAACTTTTCCAAATCAACTTATCATATTTCTAATATTTAAAGTATTTATTTGTGTTCTCGAATAATTGTTTTCGCCTATCATCCACCAGCTCAAAAAAAATCTCAAAACCTTGAATAAAAAACATTGAGTTGTACTTGGTTAGAGTCTCAATTATATTTTTATGATTTCATGACACAAAATTCAAAATTAACAAATATTGATTTGTCCTCAAATTCTAATATCTCAATATTATAATATTTATATGATTTTACGATTCTAACTTTTGAATTAGTAAATACCAAGATGATTTTGATTGTTTAACATATCTAATCCGTGTCTCTACCTGGGGATGCAAGGGTTAATGGTTAGTTTAATTTCCTAATTAAATTTTGATTTACGTACGTAGTCAGAAAGTGCCATCTTTCTGAGTGGCGTATATCAATTTTCGAAGGAAAACAATGCAATCTTCATTTTCCATGAATCTGCATGACATAACATGGATGTGCCATTGGCTGGTTCAGACTCATCAGCTTGGCATAAAATTGGCCAGTTGCTGGCCTACGTGCATGTGACATGGGTACGCGTTGCGTTGACATTTCCCCCATAATGTTCATTACTCGCTCGGTCATAAAATGTAAAATTTCTATTATTATCCTCGTCTCAAAATATAGTTCACCCCTCTTATTAACCATCACAACATTTTTTCAATTAATTTCATCTAATTTTTAATACATGCGAGCCTGTTTGACTCCGTGTTACACCTAAAATGGGAGCGGAGCTGGGTGAAACACTCTCACAAAATGAACTAGAGATGCGAAGCCGGATTTAGATAGCTCCCACAACTCCACTCCAGACTCAACTCCTGGAGCTAAATTTAAGAGTTGGAGCTCTACCAAACAGGTTCGTATCCAATTCTAAAAATGTTCTATATTTTTATTTTGGTGCAGCGAGTACTCTTTTTGCGTGACCCATCGAATAGACTTCTGCGTGGGAAGTGAATTAGGCTAGGCACTCAAAAAATAGCACAATTGCAAATCGATACAGTGGCTAATTCTGCGGTTTTTCCTTCCATGTGCCAAACAAACAGGGGTGATGCATGGCAATTTAAGTTTCAATTGTGGACGGCTTCTGTATTGGTCGGTGATTGTCCATAATTTAATTGACGTGTTCAAACCTTCTGGAGGTCCTGTGCTTCCAGCAAAATTCCTACAGATTTCTCATTCCATACATGCTCAGAAACACTGTAAACGAGCCAGCACGTACGTACCTACTGACAAAAACTAAAACTATTTCAATACACCAGAAGGTATATTATGGTGAGTTTAATTTCAAAGTTCATAAAACGATATATTTTGCTAACAACTATCATAGATGTATCACAAAAACTATAGATTTAGCACTAAGTTTTTCATGGAATTGTAGATTTAACATGGAGTTTCACAGAACGTATATTGAATAGAAAATTTATCACAACAATACAAGTTTAATATCAATTTAATTACAAAACTATAACGTTTATAGCTGCAACATACTGCATAGCAGTAGCGCTAGGGATTTTATATTTAAGATATGTAGTTTTGTGATAACTTTAGTACTAAATCTCTATATAGTTTTATGATATAGCACCTTAAAATCTGTACTTTTATGATAGTTTGGCTAAAATATCTTTTGTGAAATTTACTCTTAATTTCGACTAATCCTTCTTCATGGGAAACGGCGCGAGAGGAATTCAATTGATTGAATAACAATTTTCACACATAGATACAATGACATGCCATCCGTACATTTATTTATATGAGACCCTTATACAATATGTATATTGACTGAAAAATTAATGAATGAACATAATATACACAAATCGAACACGCATCGACGCAGAAAAATGTACTCCTCCGTCCCTAATGTTTGATACCGTTGACTTTTTTTAAACATGTTTGACCGTTTCGTCTTATTCAAAAATCTAAGTAACTATTAATTTTTTCCTATCATTTGATTCATTGTTAAATATACATATACTTTTATGTATACATATAGTTTACATATTTTATAAATGTTTTGAATAAAACGAACGGTCAAACATATTGAAAAAGTCAACGGCGTTAAAACCTTTAGGGACGGAGGAGTACATATATACTAATGAAACCACATGCTTATGAACCGCCTGAAGACTCATGAACACTGACATTTTTTTTCATGCTTACTATCCTATTTGAATAAAGTAAGAATTTTCATATTTTTTTTCTTCAACAAGCACTGCCAAATCAGTTCGATCAGTTCAGTTTAGCCGTTGAGTGACGGAACTTCTTCGTCCTAATGCTCTTGCCTGAGAAGAAAAAACACATATTGACAAGCAGAGACAGGGGATTAGCCAAACTAATTAATAACGATTTCACTTGCATCTATAAGTCTAAATTAGTGAGGCTTAATTTTCTTTTTGCTCACTTGTGTAGGTGCTGTTCTGCGCTCCACCACCCCCTGTTGGCCGTGGTTGCTGCTCATGTGCTAATGAGTACTGATGATCTGAGTTTTGCTGCTCCGGCATCCTGCCAGTCAAGTACCCTTGGATGATCCTGCACAAAATTAAAAGCGTAAAAACCATATGATATGTAGAATTACGGGGTGTAATAATATAATCTACTATTTGCATCAGCTAATTAACTACCACTGTAATACGATGAAGCCGTTGACTGGGCGTTGTTTTCTTTGTAGGAGTTGCCGTAGTTTGTTGTTCCCTGCTGTTTCGGCTTGGAGTTCGAATGCCCTGTATGCGTGGATTCATTCAGTTAGAGAGCTAGTTTATTCATGCAAATAGCTATATATATAAATAAAGTACAATATTGTTAATTGATCAAGATTTTGAGTAGTAATAATATTCACCTTTTGAGTAGTAGTCCATTTTGATCTTCTCTGGTGTTGT
Organism: Microglena sp. YARC; assembly: GCA_022414725.1. Classification (NCBI taxonomy): domain Eukaryota; kingdom Viridiplantae; phylum Chlorophyta; class Chlorophyceae; order Chlamydomonadales; family Chlamydomonadaceae; genus Microglena; species Microglena sp. YARC. The sequence continues at coordinate 3,192 of JAJSRW010003074.1, read as the reverse complement.
GCAACTGTTTCCTTCTGATCGAGATGCTTGTAATTGCTTGATCGAAGGAGGTTATTGTCGAGAGCAAGTACATCTGTTGAGTTTATATAGGATCGATCTCAACCTAAGACAATCAAAATCCTGGGAACATTCACTGACAATGCACCTTATTTACAGTCGTTTTGGCCTCCTTCTTCTATAGTTCTTGACAATATTGCTCTCATGAAGCAACCTCCTGTTTCCATGAATATGCATGCCATATAGCCGAGAGTACATACGTACGTTCTCACATCACAAGTCACAAATTTTCAGTTTGCTGGGGAACGTTTACATTGGTCACATGGGTACTCCTACTGTTTTGACATGTTTAAAATTTTTTCAATACCAAGCTCTTTAGACGGTTTCAGCCAGCAAAAGAAAATTTCAACGCAAATCGCGATACAACGCTGCTCGACCTATTCCCGCCATGTTCCAGCCGAACATGCGATGCTAAGTTAAGTTTAAATCATGCATGCATGGACAGTTAGTTTCCGTGTTGATCGGTGGTTTCGATATAATTTATTTATAATGTTCAAACCTTACTGAATACTCATGGACATTTCCCATGGAAGTCATCAGAATACTTCGTAAACCTACCACATAGTAACCGAATTGGAAGCAAATTTAAGTAATCAATGAAGGGATACGAACTTGCATGTATTTTTTCCCTGTGGTTTCTACTGCCATTAGACCGGACAATGTCGGCAAAAAAAAAAAAAAAAAAAAAAAAAAAAAAAAAAAAAAAAAACCAGAGAGGTTAGCCTAAAACGTAGTTTTCTGCACGGTGATCAACTCTTTCTGTTTCATGTCAGCGATTTAATTGACACAATTTCCTGGACATTAATATCTCGTGAATTTATAAGTCAAATTACTAGCCCCATTCCAAACTCCAAGTTAACTAAGCATATTAGCGGCGGACAAAAAGCGTGCTAATGAAAAAAAAGATATTTATTGTTGTATTTTAGTAGAACTCAACCTCAAATAAATGAACAGCTGCATTATTATTACGCGTAAATTTCCAAACGGGTTTCCGTTGTGGACATTGGGCCTTGTAGTAATCTATCTTACTATAAGTTATCCTCACTATGCTTACAGCTTGACATGCAAAGATGCCACACCGCCTATCATCCACTAACACAGATATCAACATGCATATCCACTTAATTACAAGATGCCACAATCATCAGTCCACTAACAATCATCACATTTAAACGATCATGCAACAATGCTATATTTTATAGATTTTTATAATTTAAGAGCTTTTCAAATACAACAATGTTACAATTATTATCACCATATTCCATAATGTTTCAATGTATATCTTTATTATGTTTTATGATATTATATACTTATATAGTTATCCTCACTTAGTTAGTGCTTAATGATTAATCTATGTCAAATTATTTTTCTTATTTTTTCCTCTAATTAAGTCATATCGACATCAATTGTTTTATAGGCCTTAGATGAAATTATATCTACGCGTCCAAATTATCTCCCTACTTTTTTCTTCCTAAAGTCCCATACCACTTACATTTTTACCGTTTGAATCACCATTCTAGCATACTATTTTATTTAAATTATTAAATATTATTTATTAATTGATGTTATCTAGCTATCTTACACGTTATTTTTTTTTTATTTTTATCATATAAATTTCCCAGCAGCATGCTGCGGGGTTTCACCGTTAGTAATATTAACTTCCCGCTAGACCGGGATTAATTTCATCCCTGGGCACAATGTGTTGCAACAGCGGATCTAACGATGGATACTCCATGATAGGTAAATTCTCTAAAAGTAAAATAATACTCTTTCCCCGTTTTTCTATCTTTGACCCGGTTCTTTTTTACCTCTGTTTTTAACATTCGTCGTATAAAAAAATTTACTGTGGTGTAATTTGTATTGCTACAATAAATTTAAGAATGAACATATTTTATATATTTATATAAATATTCTTATAAGACAAAACGGTTCGCAAATGGTATTTTTTTAAAATTCAAATGGCTAAAAAAACATGGGGAGGGATGAAATCGGTTGTGGATGGGAACGAATTCCTCTTTCCACGCAAAACGGAGCATAAAGTGATTTATTAGTATTATCTATTCTTTTAAAAAAATCTGGATGCAATATATTTTTTTAAAGTCAACTTTCGATATATTTTTTTTTCAAGAACAACTATTTAGCATTTGAAACGCGTAGACATGTAAAAACGGAGAAGTGAGTCGGGGAAGTAAAGAGTCTACAAATGTACGTCTACCGAAATGGATAGTATCAGTCTTTTTTGCTTAGTTCGGAATATAAACAAATCTAGCACAGAGCATTGTTCATTCAAAGAGAAGTGTTGTCTCAATTAAATTTTTTAATTTACTCATTTTTGAATTAAAGTAGTACAATTAGTAATTGAGATTCTAATATGGATACAGCTTTGGTGTTTATATTCTAGTTTTTTAAAAGTTTAATAAAGAACTAAAGGTCTAATTTACAATGGCGCATATTATCTTTTACATGAATTTAATAATTTCTTTGGATAACATGACTAATAACATGTCTTTTGTTGTTTTTCGCAAGGCAGCATTCTAAATGGGTTTGTTATTTGATGTTCAATAAATTTTGTGACCTATTTTGTTTCGTTTTTCGTTTTGCTCCCGTATCTTTACTTTGATGATATTTGATTTCCTTTTGGTATCCCTTTTCTGTTTCTGGGTTGCCGATTCTACAAAAAAAAAAACTGAAAATATTTATGGTAGGAGTAGTTTCCTGTATGTTGTTTTCGGCCGTTTCTTGATCCTGAGTCTCGGGTATCAATATGAACAAACAAATTTTATTGAAGAAGCCAAAAACAAATTTAACATTCGCTAAGTGTATATGATCTAATTTTGCTGGACTTCCTGGAAATCTTGGTTAACGCGGTAGTCTAGAATTACATTATATTCAACGAGCTTAATCAGAGAACGACAATTTACATTCGTATATATACACGAGTTTTTTTTTACAGTAGGGTTGAGTTATGTGGCGGTTCTGCATCATTCATGGATAAACAAATTGTCAGTCTCCTCTGGTGGTTTGCTGGCTACTCGCGCGTCTGCGAATATGTAAAGTTAGTTTCTGGTTGAAAAGCTCAACAAGGTACGGATAACTAATATAAAAAGGATAGATTTTATATGATTTCTTGTATAG
>JAJSRW010002861.1:0-40370 GCA_022414725.1 Microglena sp. YARC | reverse complement strand
CATTTATGTAGCTTATGTTGTTTAAGATATATTACACTTATTTTACTTTATTATTATCATAAGTAACTCCCGCAGCAGCGTAAGGTTTATCTAGTTGTGGTAATGTTAGTGTGTTAGATCGTCCAGCTAATGATTCTTAGCTATAGGATGGAGCAACTATGTGTGTATCCTTCATTAAATGAGGTATTTATTTCCATGATTTAGTTTGCTTTTTTTATATGAAAAGAATGGTTTAGGTTTTGAGGCTATGAAAAGAAGGGCCTTCATCAGTAATCTGCATTGCTAAGAAAAAGGCGTGTAGTGGATTATAAAAGTTATGGTATGAGAGAAACGGAAAATGAACGGTGCTTGTGGAATGAGTCAAATTTGAGTATGACAATAGTTGGAAATCGTTCATTTACTTTTGATGTTGTAGCATAGACATAAGTCATCTGATTCTTTACCGCTTGCTTTTTGTGGCACATGTCAATTTTGGACATATTTGCTCTTTAAAATGAGTTCTGCAGTATTTAATTCAGTGTGTTATTGATGGCTTTGTTGGTACTGCAATATATGATTTATTTACTTTAAAGATTGGATACTATTATGAGAATGAATTGGGAAAAGTAATCCTTAATAGTAGTTGCTATATCCATAGCTCATCCAATATAACTCGCTGAATTTTTGGATGAAACTAGAATCTGACTAATCAATTAGTGTATGGTAGACCTGCCTGCATTGTTGGTCTTGCTTGCGGAGAGTTTCAGCAAGAACACGCAACTTAATGAGGGAAATTGTTTTCTTCTTCTGTGTTGTTGGTGCTAAAGGTCGTGATCCAGGATCGTTGATTGTTTATTGTGAATCCTTGATGAGTCAGATGCTGCAATAAATCTTGGTGCTTCAATCATACTCTAGCATAACATGCCGAACTATACACATAAATTTCTCTGTCACAAAGATGTTAGGAACAGCTTACACAAGGAAGAGAAACATTAGTAATTCAATGGAAAAAATTGTTAAAGCTTTTGTATAGAAATATATTACCAGGAAGCCTATGTAGAAGTGCCAGCTAGTCGCAACGTGCCATATTAGATGAATAGGTCTCAAAATCTAGGCTGTAGCGCAAATTGAGACATAAGCCTTCAAAAGTTGTATAAGTAAGATGTTGTTTGGTTATATCGATGAATTATTTGTGGATGCAGTGTCGGAATTCTTCAGTGAAGCTGGTATGTGAATAAATTTAGAAAATACAGCATACTGCATCCTTTCCAAAGTCTTGCCTGCCGGCAACAAAACCATCAAGTTTGTTATTGCTAAACTACTAGCATGATTTGTATGCTTATGCTAAATTTCAATCTGTTGGCAGGCAAATTCCACGAAGTGGTTGGTTGTTGATCGACTCAGTAACTGTAGTTTGGTGCATCTCCAAGTTCCTCAGTATTGTCCACTCAAACTATTTCTGGAAAACATCAAAGGTATTCTAAATCTCTCAGTTCCAACTGCGGAAGGTATGGATCCTGATAACTTATATGAACACCAAATTCAGACTATTATAGATTTATTAAATTCCCCTATTTCTTGGTGGAATCAGCAACCATTACATGATTAGAACTGAGTTTTAGTTCAACTAGGAGGCCAATTTAGACAAGAGCTGAGAGGTAGTTGTTGCCTGTGATTCATATTTCTGCATATTTAGAATAAGCTAATTCTGGAAAGCACCCCACTTTGTGAGAATCCTGCCCCAGAGAGCCTATTGGACATCAAGCTGCATCTTTTTAGTTTTGGATACACACCAAAAATGTTTTGGATATTATACTCCCGTTTTAACTGGTGCCATCAAGGAAAAGTCGAACAACGATTAGACCTTTATGGTTGGTAAACCAGCTTGCTGATAGGCATTTTGAAATAGTCGCTCCTGCTGGTAAGTGGTCTTCTAGTTATTGTATGAGCATCAAGTGTTGATTGCTCACTTTGCTGGCAAGGAAGTGGAATTCTTCCATGAACTGGTATGTGAGATAAATTTAGAAAATAAACATCTGCATCCTTCCAAAGTCTTGCGCAACAACATCAGTTGTTAATTGCTAAACATTAGAGATTGGTATGCTTGCTAAATTTCGCAATTGCTGGCAGCATTTCCATGAGTGGTTGTTGTTGATCTCAGTAACTGTAGTTTGGTGCATCTCCAAGTTCCTCAGTATTGTCCACTCAACTATTTCTGGAAAACATCAAAGGTATTCTAAATCTCTCAGTTCCCAACTGCGGAAGGTATGGATCCTGATAACTTATATGAACACCAAATTCAGACTATTATAGATTTATTAAATTCCCCTATTTCTTGGTGGAATCAGCAACCATTACATGATTAGAACTGAGTTTTAGTTCAACTAGGAGGCCAATTTAGACAAGAGCTGAGAGGGTAGTTGTTGCCTGTGATTCATATTTCTGCATATTTAGAATAAGCTAATTCTGGAAAGCACCCCACTTTGTGAGAATCCTGCCCCAGAGAGCCTATTGGACATCAAGCTGCATCTTTTTAGTTTTGGATACACACCAAAAATGTTTTGGATATTATACTCCCGTTTTAACTGGTGCCATCAAGGAAAAGTCGAACAACGATGTGCACGTCTTCAACTCTCCGGAACAGGCCATTGAACATATTTAAGACAGAAATAAAAGTTTGAGGCTGCTGCCAGCACAAGTATATTTGCTTTTAGCAACTGCCTGAAAGGGAGTTACTTTGCTAGGTCTAGCTCTCACCAATGTTGTATAATTTTTCCAAAATTCCTGAGGAAGAGAATTCGAACAATTGTTACTGAGAAAATTCAGATTTGATGGTTTTGAAGTTTCCTAAAGATTTCGGTGTATTGAGCCGGATTTGATTCTCTCAAGACAAGTTGAAGGTTCACTTAGGTTTGGACTCCTGGGGGATAGAGAATATATATAGATGATATATATATCTGAGGTAAGTGCAGATTAGCTTGGTAAGGTTCGCTAAGAGTGCAGTTAGGTGTAGTTATATGTGTGGTGATGAATAGTATAGAGTATTGGGAAAAGGTAATTGGTTTTTCATGGAGGAAAGATTGTTCAGCATGTGGTTGCCTAGTTCTGTGGTTAAGGATTTTAATTTAATTCATTGAGAAAAGATCGGTGAGGCATTGGGAGATTGCTATTTCAGGGGAATGGAAACGCAATTATTTGGTTTGCTAAAGAGAATAGAGTTTGATCTCTAGTGAGATTGCTATACTGTGGGATTTACAGTAAGTTTGTTATCACAAGAGAGATTATTGGCAAGTTTGGTCAGCTGCAGGTTTTTGGTGGTACAGGCCCTGACAGATCATTACCATCTAGAGTTGTTGGTACTCTGTCCGCTCAACGTGTTGTTGCTTCAGCTGCCAAAAAAGCTGCAGGTGCAAGCATTTCCTATGTTCTTCCTTGGATGGACCAGAGACCATTATTTCGGTGAATGGAAGCTCCGGTATCAATCGTCAGGTTACACGAAATGCATGGATATGTGGCCTGTGTTGTTTTACAAAATATCAGCATGGAGCTTGCAAGCTCATGATCTTCATCTGCATTTTCTTGAGTGTTGGATTGTAGGTCAAGTATCCGTGATGCTGATAGATTACTTGATGTATTTGGCCATAGCAACTTTTTGTGAGTTAATAATAGTGAGAAGGGAAAAGGAATGATAATTGATCTACAAGCTGCCATGGTATGCCGCATCTGGCAAGGAGATGATTGATGACCAGGACATAGCTTTGATGTGCAGCTCTGCATGATGATTCCGGGTCCAGTTGCAGGGGCTTGTGCTGGCCTGCAAAGAGCTCCTCATCTGCGGCCCTGTGCTCTGAGAGAGTAGATTTCCAGTGGAGGAGGGGCCATCTGCTGAGGACCTCAGCTGAGATTCCACCATGACGCATGCCACCGCATGCGCCATCGGTAGAAGAAAAACACCGGGCAGAGCAGTAGATACAGGCAGAGGAAGGGTGTTGAGGAGGAATGCAGTTTGTAGCACATATTTCCATTTGGTGCAACTGCGAAATTTTCAAGAATTTGTTTGGACTATTGGAGGAGAGTTGGTTGGGGCAACTATTTTCATGGAAGTGCAGCTCCTGATCCTACCTAATATATAGTATTCCGGTTGTCTGTCAGCAAGGGAAGTTGGATTGGATTAACTTTTGCTCTCTTTTTGATTTTTTCTTCAGCGTCGCCATCCTTACCATGTTTTTCTACCTAGATGGTGCAGATCCAGCTGTTGTGTAAGTCTTCCTTTTCCTTTAGTGTTTGAAATCTCCGAGTCGATAAGCTTAAGATACCTGTTTAATCATGCTTCCTATTCACAGCAGTTTTTTGTTGGAGTGTTTCGCAAAAAGTTCTTTTGTTGGGATGGGCGAATTTATTAAGAATGAGAGAAAACATATTGCACTAGGAAAGACAAAACAAAAAAAGAGAACTGCTGCCTCAATAGTTACTTAAGTCATACTACACGATTGCGGGATCAGCTTTTGAAGCAGCTGGAAAGTACCCGGTCGTTTGAGGGGCTTTGCTGGCCTCCAGAGCTCCTCATCTGCGGCCTGTGCTTGGATGAGTAGATTTCAGTGAGGAGGGGCAGTCGTGAGGACTCAGTTGAGAATTCACATGAGATGCCGCATTGCGCGCATCGGTAGAAGTAAAACGACTGGCAGGAGAGTAGGATAGGAGAAGGAGGGTGTTGAGAGGAATGCAGTTTGTAGCAAGATATTTCTCATTTGGTGCATATGAAAGAAATTTTAAGGACATTTGGTTTGGACTATTGGAGGAGAGTGTTGGGGGCACTATTTTCATGGACAGTGAAGCTCCTGAATCTACATAATATATGTATTCAGGGTTTCTGTCAGCACGGGGTTGGATTGGATTAATTTCTGCCTCTCTTTTTGATTTTTTGTTCTTCGCGTTGCACCTTAATTCGTTTTTTACCTAGTGATGTGCAGGACCAGCTTGTTGCTGTAAGTCTTCCTTTTCATTAGTGTTTTTGACATCTCCGATCATAAAGCTTAATACCTTTAATATGCATCTATTCACGCAATTTTTTGTTGATTTCGAAAAAGTTCTTTTGTTGGGATGCCAAATTAAGAATGAGAGAAACATATTGCATAGAAGACAAAAAAAAAAACTGCTGCTCAAATATAATAACTACATGGGTCATTTGAACACTGGAAAGTACCGTTGATTTAATTATTGAGCGATTATTGCAAGATTATCTATCAATTATAGAATAAATTCATATTCTGATATTAAGCTTAATAACAGTTCTAAAAAAGTGGTTTAAGAAATGCTCTAGAGGAAAGTTTTTTGAGAAAACATATTTTTTTAAAGTGTCGAGCAATTATTCCGTTTTAATGATCTAATGAATAATCCAAAAAGAACTGGCAGATCATCCAGCAGAATGCCCTGAGAATCCTTGCGTTGCCATCCTTACAGATGATTCAAAAGTTCAGAACTGTATGAGTTTGCTTAAGTCATCATTGTTGACATTGGGTGTGCAATTTTTTTCTCCATATGATTTGCTCACTTATGAGTTATGACTTATGAGCTTACACACACACATTGATATCACGATACTGGCATATACCTTAAAAAGATATCAGTGTAAAATAGTATTTGGACACAGAATTAGGCTAATTTCGTTTTAATAAACTCTTACACGGACCCTTCCTGGATTCACTCAAGGCATGGTGTCCATGTTACTGACTAGCATAAACAAAGAAGTCTCTATGCCTAGCACAGACTAAGTCTTCATCTGCATGGTGTTTATGTGGTTGAAGGTATTCACGAGTCAATCCCCTGTATGTTTCAATCTAAATGTTCACCATAACAACTATTTCATGTGATTTTCCAATATATTCCATTCAGATTGCATTCTTTTTTCAGCTGAGCAGTTTCATTGGTTTATGAAATACAGTATCTTGCTATGCTGATGTAGCCTGACTGCCCATATTTTTGTCATATGCCCATTTGCACTGTAATCCGTTTCTTTCTGTTTTTTTTTTCAGGTGATTCAAGAGGCAACTTCGAAAATACCCAAGCAAGTTGAGTACATGTGTCTGTAGGAATTACAATAAGCCATTTTTATGCGTAACAATATGCCTGTTCATTCTCATTTCATAAGCATAACAAGAATCAGAAGAGGGTTCAAAGGAAGGAATTATAACAGCCATTATATATGTTTCATATATATTTTCTTGTGTACTCAGCAGTGCCAGGTCGGAGAACATGCTGCCTTCACCAGCTTGCTGAACCTGATAGACATCAGATGCATGAACTGGATGGGCGTGTTTAATTTCATGCTTCTATTCGGTGGCGGATCTAGAAAATTGATTCGTTGGTGCTAGAACGTCTCTATCGTGTTACAGTATATTAATTATACTTAATCATGGTGTTATAGCATATGGATAAGCAGTTTCGCTATAGTTTTTTGCTGAAAGTCGTCGGTGTCGCCTGACACCGGTCCTTCTACTGTACATCTGCCCCTGCTTCTATTGGAATTAGGGGTGTAGTACAAGCCTAAACGGGATGTCTCTTTCATCAACACAGTTTGGTTGACCTCATAAAATAGAAATGGAAAAATGGAATAGAACAAAGTGAGTCATGTAGCTATATTAAGCCTAGCTTAGGCTTTTAAGCCAATTTTTTTGCTTGTATATTTCATAAGCCAGTGACTTTGAAGCCTTAGGTGTATTGATGCAGTCATACCTTCACTTTAAATAAGCTGAAAAATTTACTCCGACTTACCTTTTAGCAATAGTGTAAGAATAGCTTATGGCTTTCAAAAACAGGAAAAAAAACAGTTGCTTGTTTGTTTATCATAGGCTTTTTGGCTTATAAGTTACTACATCCGTTTTGTAGTATGACATTGTTGACTTTTTACATAACGTTTGACCATTCGTTTTATTCATAAATATATAAAGTATAAGCATGTGAAATTACAAGTTAAGATTATAGTTTTTTTATTACAGTATAAAATAGTTATAATATATATTTTGAATAAGATGAATGATCAACGTCAAAGTCAGCGAAGTCATTACTTTTGAAAACGGAGGTAGTACTACTAGCTTATACAAACATGGATTAAGGCTGTGTTGGCAATGATAGTTAGGAACTAATCCCCGCAATAGAGTGACTCATTAGCGGCCGTTCAGTTTGGAGCGTGGTTTCATTGAGGTGGCTCCTCTTCCCCTCCCTGACCACGTCATGTGCCTTGTGGGGAGCCGACGCACGCTGACATGTTAGTGGATCCCACAATATATTTTAGGAACAAATGGGTCCACATATTTTTTTTCTAATTCTAATGCCATGTAAGCGTCATGTCACCATCACGTTGGATGAAGCCAAGGTCAACACCCCACATAGGCGTCCCATCAGCGAAAAACCGTCCTCAACCACCGAGGGAGTCAAATTGCACGATAGTATTTAGTTAGGAGATCGAGATATCTGTATTGTGATTCAAAAATACGAATCATATTCGACCACTAGTTAAGGGAGTAAGAGTGGACTTACTCCGTACAATATCAACCCCCCACCCACCTCCATGGGCCGGAATTGAGCCCAACCAACTAAACCAACCGAACGAGGCCTCAACCGTCACACCTACTTGCTGTTGTTACCCAGTGGGTGTTGGTTCCTCCTTCCGTTCCGTCCTGGAGGCGCACAGCTCAGGGAGGAGGCGCCCAGTACAAATTACAAACACAACGACAAATCTCAAAAACTGAATCTCTCTCTCCCTCTCCCCTCCATTCCATTCGATTCGACCCACCACCGCCACATAAACCAAAAAAAAAAAAAAAAAACCGCCGCGCCCGCCGCCGCTTGCTCCTCCTCCGCTCTACTCTCACAGCCGCCGCCGCCGCCATCCTCTCCTCCCGTCGGCGGCGACCGACCTAGGGTGGGGGGCTCGACTCTCTCGCCTCCGAGGTAAGCATGCGTCTCGACTCCTTCCCCGCATCCATTTCCGTGCCGTACGAGGTCAGGTCAGGGTTTCAGGCGCAGGGGGGCTCCCAAGCCCTAGCGGCCACACCAGCTTGCGCGTTTCTGGTACGTACAACGCACCCGCGCGCAGAGGGTGAGAGAGAGCGTGATGCGCATGGGGTACCATAGCGGGCTTGGGTTGCTAGGGTTTGTGCTGGCTGTGGCCGCGATCTGATATGGAGCGAACGGAGGGGATTTTTTTTTTGAGCTGAAGCAAATGGGCTGCGATTTTCCCTCTCTATTTGCAAGGGTTTTTCTTTTTGGCTCTAGTGGAGGTGTGCAGTGCTGCAACTTTGAACCAAGTGATGCATTAGGGATCTTACCGTTTGGTTTCAACCTTTTTTTTTCCCTAGCGGGTAGTGGCTTGTGAATGAATGAGGTGGTGATGTTGTAATGTGTGCTAAATAATTTCAGACCGTGAGATTGGCTCAATCGGCGGCTAATGTGTTATTGATAGGAAATGTTGGTTTTCCAAAGGGTAATGTAGTTAGTTTATTTTGCAGTATTCGACGTCAGTTCCTCAAAATGGTCCTGTTAGGTGTTCACTAATCTCAGTTATACTGATTGCTGGACTTCACCCTACTGTACAACTCATCAAGTGATTACCTGATGTTCACCCTTAGATTTTCATATACCTTACTGTTCTTTACAAAATCCTAATTGCATGTCCGAGTGAGCATACTGGGCCAAGTACTGAGAACCCCAAGTGACATTATAGAAGATCTATTCATTCATATGAAATGTCACTGCTTAGTAGATTCTTCTACAAGAGCCTCCTGATGATTACTGGCAAGTTTTATTGATAGGGTCTACCTGGTGAGCCTCCAAAATTTTGTAACCACGGTCAACATTGTCCTTTTACGCTCTTGCCATTTGAACTGATTTTGCCGCTCTTTGTTACATTGCACATTTTTGATTCATGCTTCTGCACAGAAAGTCTTGCACATAGGCACTGTTACCCAGTCTATTTGACTTTTTTCTTACAGATTGCCATGCAAACATAAGCCATCTTCATTTCTGTGTATTAATTTAGAGACGGGGATAGAGAAGCCAACCGGCTTATGTCCTTGCTGGAATAACAATGTTCCAGTAATTTGACTACCCTCGTCTTTGAAGCTTGCCCTGTGCTTCCTTTATCTCTTATCCAGATTTCCTTCGTGCTGAACACTGTTTATCCACGGAAATTAATCAATATCATCTGTACATTGTGAGAGGGGAGGCTGAGCCATCATTAGCATATTATGTTATCGTGTCTCCTATTTTCAGAACTGCAGAGTGCAGATCATAAAAACTCTGACTTATTTACCGTGAGGAACCTAAGGTTTTGCACTCTTTTTGCCCTCAACCCAAATGCCCCTCTCAGCTCAATACTGCAATATGTAAGCTAGAAGAACATACTCCAGATGCCTCCAATGGGCGGGCCCTCCTTTGACGCCCTGTTCTTCGACCATTTCCAAAGTTCTCGATTACAGATAATGGATCAGCCATTATTCGAATATTTTGTGCGACAATATTATGGCAAGAACTGCTAGTACGAGCAACATGATTTTTTCAATCCTAAGAAGAAGACTTTGCGCCACTATCGGCATGATACTACTAGTAGTTAAATTTAGCATTCCATTGACCTTGCTTTGTGTCATTTTTTCTGCATCAATCGCCAAGTTATTATGCAGCGAAGATTCGTACAGTGATAAAAATGAGTATACAAATTCCAGTCAAAGGAATTTGTCTCTGAAGTGATGATACATTCTTGAATCTGATCCAGAAAAGAATTATGATTTCCGGATAATGTTTCAACATGCTTTTATCGTTCGAATAAATGACTAACAGCGACGATATATAGTAAGTATGGCATTCAAAGATCAGTACCCAAGATAATTTTCTAAGCAAGTAATGAGCATTGCTACAATCATCTCTTGAACTTCAAGATACAAATAATATTGAACCTAAATTGAAGTTCAGATGCTTTTTGTGAGCTTGGAGCATATCCTCAGCAAGACATCCACACAGCAACATTAGAATGGTGATATAAAAGGAATTACCAAATTGTAACCTTTTCAGCTGTTCAAGAACTCTTCATGGAATGACTGGATGAAAGCAGTACAATCTGCCTATTGGTCTTGCTCAAGAGTTCTCAGCAAATCCCTCAAGGAGAATTTCAAAGCTTATACTCATGACTTATGAAGAGCTATTCAAGTTTCAAGCCAGTCTTCATTTCTGGTATAATTTAGAGACGGATAAAGAGAAGCCAACTCGCTGAGCCTGCGAATACAATGTTCCAGTAATTGACTACCCTCTCATTTTGAAGGCTGCCGTGCTCCTTACTCTTATCCACATTTCCGTGTCTTTAACAACTGGTTATCCACCCTCTACTGTAAACTCATCATCAGTGATTACCTGATTTACACACCTTAATTATTTCAATCATACGCTTACTATTCTTACAAAATCTTAATTCGCCATCCGAATGCGAAAAGGCAAAAAAAACTGGCAAGTACTGAAAGCCCCATACATTTAGCAAGATCCTATATCATTCATTAATGACAATTCATGCTATTTAGATTCTTCTACAAGAGCCTCCTGAATGATTACTGTACAGTTATGATAGGTCTCATGTAGCCTCCAAATTTATGAACACTGTCACATTGTACCTTTTACGTGCATTTGAACTAATTTTGCTCTTTTACATTGCACAAGTTTTGATTCATAATGATTCTTGCACAGAAGTCTTGCACATAGGCACTGTTACCCAGTCTATTTGACTTTTTTCTTACAGATTGCCATGCAAACATAAGCCATCTTCATTTCTGTGTATTAATTTAGAGACGGGGATAAGAGAAGCCAAACTCGCTGATGTCCTGCGTTGAAAACAATGTTCCAGTTAATTGACTTAACCTCGTCAATTTGAAGGCTGCCCTGTGCTTCCTTTATTCTCTTTATCCAGCATTTCCTTCGTGTCTGTGAACCACTGGTTATCCACCGGAAATAATCAAAATATCATACTGCTACATTTGTGAGAGGCCGGGAGGCTGGCCATCATTAGCATTTATGTATATCGTGTCTCCTTATTTTCAAGAACTGAGAGTGCAGGAGCATAAAACTCTGGACCTTATTTACCGTGAGGCAAACCAAAGGTTTTTGGCCAGCTCTTTTCTGCCCTCAACCCAATGCCCTCTCAGCTCAGATACCTGCAGTTTGTAGCTAGAAGAAATATATCCTCCAGAGGGCCTCCCAATGGAGCGGGCACTTCTCCTTTGACTGCTGATTCTTCGCAGCCATTCCAAGTTTCGATTTCCGATAATGGGATGCAGGCCATTATCCGGAAATATTTGGGCGAAATATTATTGGCAAAGAACGCTAGTACGAGCAACATGATTTTTTCAATGGCCTAAGAAAGAGACTTTTGCGCCACTATCGGCAGGTATGTGCTAGAGTTAATTTAAGCATTTGCCATCTACTTGCTTTTGTGTCACTTTTTTTTGCATTAATCTGGCAAGTTTATTATGCAGGGAGGATTGTGACGTGATAAAAAATAGATATACAATGTCCAGTCCAAGAGGAGATGTTTTCTGGAGTGGTACATCTTGATCTTGATCCAGAAAAGAATTATGATGTTCCGGATAATGTTCAACACTGCTTTTATTCGTTCGAATTACTAATGCTGAACAGCGACATATAGATATAGTATGGGTTCAAAGGATCATACCCAAGAAATTTTAGAGCAGAGGTATGAGCATTGCACATACTCTTTGTAACTTCAAGATACAAAATTATAATTGAACCTAATTGGAAGTGCAGATTGCTGTTTTTTGAGCTGGGGGATATCTCCTGCTAAGACCTCCAACAGCAACATGAATTGGTGATATGAAAGAGGATTTACAATTGAAGCCTTTTCAAGCTGTTCAAAACTCTTCAATGGAGTTTGACTGGATGGAAAAGCAGTGACCAATGCTGCCTTTTGGATTGCTCAAGGATTCTCTAGCAAATTCCCTCCAAGAGAAAATTTCAAAAGCTAATACTCAGTGATATGGAAAAGAGCCTTTTCAAAGTTTCAAGACCTAAAGTTGGCTCCAAATACCGCATAATGGTCTCCTCTGGTATTCTGATGAAGAAAAAGTATTCAGTGGCTTCTGATTCGGTTTCTTCATCTGAGCATGAGAAGGTTCAGCCTGGTGCAACTCATCTGACTCGGAGAACATTAATCATGATCTTACCACTGAAGATACTGCATCCATGGGTATAGCATTTGCCATAAGCATTGTGTTATGCAACTTTATATTGCTATATACCTGTTGCTATATATTCCCTCTGGAAGAATATGCCTTGTGTTGCTAAACCTGTTGTTTCCATGCTATCGATTCCCCCAAAATCACTTCCGTTTCCTCCCAATTCTGTTCTTTTTGTTGCTATCTGTTTAAATTCTTATTCACAACCCTTAAAATTTTGCAGGCAATGTCTTGGTAACACTCCATCTGTCCTACCTCCCACGACACCACCTCCTTGTGGTAGCTTATCTATCCTTTCCACTGATGAAAATCAGCTGCCCCAGAAGTACAGCATGATCACCAAGTGACAGGAAGCTACCATCTCCATCACCAACAGCTGCTGCACCGCCGCCGCCACCACCGCCACCACCGCCTCCAAGTGGAAACAAACCTGCCTTTTCCCCACCACCACCACCACCCGCCACCACCACCACCACTTCCTCAGATAACTATGCATCTCTCACCTCCCCACCCCCACCACCACCACCCTTGCCAAACTGTTTAGTCCATCTCCACCTCCACCCACCACCGCCACCAATCTTGCCAAACCGTTCAGTCCCACCACCTCCACCGCCAACCACCCCCTTGCCAAATCATTCAGTCCTCCACCTCCACCCCCACCACCGCCACCACCATCCTTGCCAAACCGTTTAGTTCCCACCTCCAGCTCGGGAATAGGTAAATAATTCCTGCACCTCCTCCACCCCCTCCTCCCCCTCGCTCTTCTAGACCAGAACGCCCTTACCGGTGCTGCCACTTCGTCAAAAGGGCCACCTCCTCACCACCTCCACCTCTGCCTCCAGCTAATCGCACCAATGGCCCTTGGTGTTCCCAATCTGGCCACCCCCACCTCCTCCACCTCCACCTCCAGCTAATCGCCAGTAATCCCTGTGCCCAACTGCCTCCACCTTGCCAGCTCCTAATAGAAAAAAATTCCCCACCTCCTCCAACAAAAGAAACCTCCTCACCCCACCTCGCTAGCACCAAAACCTCCCATGGAACAGACCCCCTCCGCCACCATTGCATGGATGCATCAGGTCGGACCACACCCCCCAACTCACAGGTTTAAACGCACCTGGCACCACCTCCACTATTGGAAGGGGAGAGAAGCAACTGATCAGCCAAAAGGTCGTGGAATTGGATTGGCACGCAAAGAAACCCTCAAAGAAAGCTTTCACTAAAAACCTTTGCATTGGGTAAAAGTTACACGAGCAATGCAAGGCAGTCTCAGCCCCAACCCCTTCTCCACCCAATTGCCTGCAGCTCGCTAATAAAAGAACATCCTCACACCCACCACCTCCCTTCCCTGCATGCACAGGAAGAAAGCTCACTGCACCACAACCTCCGCCACCTCAAGCCACCAAAACCTCCTGGAACAGTACCCCCTCGCCACCATTGCAGTGCATCAGGTCGACCACCAACCCCCAAGCTCAAATGGTTTAAACGCACCCTGCCACCACCTCACTATTGGAAGGAAGAGAAAGCAACTGCGATCCAGAAAAGGTCGTGGAATTGGATTGGCACAGCAAATAACCCTCCAAAGAAAGCTTCACTAAAACCTTGCATTGGTAAAGTTACACGAGCAATGCAAGGCGTCTCTGGAGATGCCAAAACAAGGAAATCAGGCTATAACTGCCATTGGAAAAGCCATAGCTTGAATTTCCTATTTTAATGCATCACCCTTTCATTTTGCACCCTTCAATTTCCTATGATGATTTTACATTATTCATTCATACCACTTAAGTGATAAAGTACCACATCCTTGTTTGGACTTACATTATATTGCTCTCTTGACTAAAATCTAAATGAACTGGAATGCTGGATTGATGCATTTCTGCTTTTTTCATCCTAAAATTCTTGCTGGGTTTGCAATTCGATTTTCTTTTTAACAGTTGGATAATCCCTCTATTGGAACTGTTACTTACACGTTTATTTAGATAATGAAATAAACTTTATTTACATATGAACTATATTTAGGGCTCCTGATATTGATTAAACTTTATTACATATAACTATATTTTAGGGCTCCTATATTATTTATCAGAATTGGAGAGCTTTTCCACTGCGGTTGCAACCAATGCAAGTGAAAAAGGAGGAACAAAGCGCGGTTCAGCTATTAGCAAGCCAGAAATCGTTCATCTGTATGTACTACTACTCAAACATTTGTATGCTAAACACTTGTATCACAACCTTTTTATTCAGTTGTTCCATGATATGTTGGAATGTTAGAACTCTTGTTTGTCTAAAGCTTTTCTATTAGATTGCACGATGCATGGACACTGCCTTTTCTTCCGTGAATATATATTTATCCTTTTTATGTATGTGATCAGTTTATTGATAATGAGACTACATAAGCTTTTGAGTTCAATCATAAAAGTGCATAGTAAAGCATGGAATTATGATTGTTGCATACATGTATTCCCTGCTGCAATCTTTGCACTCTTTGAGTGGCATTTGCTTGCAACACAGACTTCTGATTTCTTTATTGTTATATTTGAAGACTTCAACTTATTTGTAAATCAACACCATCCTATCCTGTCATGGAGAATTCTGTTCCTCATTTCATTAGACAATGAATTCTTTGTTTTTATTTCAGGTTGATATGAGAAGAGCAAACAATTCGAGATCATGCTTACTAAAATTAAAATGCCTCTTCCTGATATGATTGTAAGTATCTTTCTTGATTGAGCCGCTCCCTTATAATAGAAAGAGATTGGACATCAGTTTCCTCATGCAGAATATTGATAACAAGTTATTTTTTGCTCTGTTGATAACCTTTATTTATTTATCTTGAATACCTGAAGTTTCTGTGTTTCCTGGTATGTATATTTCTAGTTTTCACAGTTTGATTTAGGTATGGATAGGGAGACAGAGAGTACATATGATGAGCTACAGCAATGGTTTAGAGCCTAGCATAGCTAAGTTAAGAGATAATTGAGCCTGCCATGATGTTGTTAGGTTGATGGGTGGTGAGGCCCATATTGACTATCATGAGATCTTTTCTGTTAGCGATACACTCATCCTTTCTTATCTCTATGATCTGATCGATTGCATAAGACCCGCGATAGCAATAGAACGGGGAAGTATCACTTGGCTACATCCGCCCCTTATCCAGCTAAAGGATTTTCTAATTTAATACACAGTTATTATTTTTTTCTCAACCAGACACATTTTCAAAGATTGCTGTTTATTTTTTAGCTTACTTATAAGATTGTATGTGCATTGGTAGAATCTATCGTGAAAGAGAATAATCATGTGATGTAAAAAAAATCACACTAACCCCTTGCATACTACGAAGAAATAACAATATGTCATGCAATCTCCTGTCCCAAAATATAACAAGTTTTGGCCTTTAGAATTTGTCCCAAAATATAACAACTTCCCCACCAACATTCTCTTCCCAACCAATCACAACCCTCCATTCAATTTCCCCACCTACCTCCACTTCTCATCCAATCACAACCTTCCCCCATTTAATTCTACCTACTTTCTTAATAACTATATCCAACCTTAAAAATCCTTATATTCTGGATGGAGGTAGTATTGATCGATGGAAAATAATTTGTCATACACAACTGAGTATTAACATATTAATGATGTTTCTTGATTGATTTGCATCCATGCAATTGCATCACCTTATTTGGATTAGCAGCATACAGAAGTACTGGGAAATTTGAATGGCCCTTGCCTCTATTTATAATTTAGTTATTAGCCATGCCAATTATTGTTGAGCTGTGTCGGATTCTTGATACACATGGATGACGTTGTTATTATCAACATGTTGCTATTAACTAACATCCATCAGTCTAGTACTTTATTTACACTCATATATATATAAATTAACTGGGTTTCTGTCAGAATGCAATATTGGCTTTGGATACGTCTGTTCTTGATAATGACCAAGTGGAAAATCTCATTAAGTTTTGCCCTACAAAGGAGGAAATTGAGATGTTGAAGGTACTTCTGTTTACTCGATTTTATTTTTTTTGTTGCAGTTTGGATTTCCCTTTGTTCACCAGGTATTTCTTCTGTTTTTATCCTAATGAACGTACCTTCCGTTTCTTCTTTATTTGTGAGCTCAGAACTACAATGGCAATAAAGAAATGCTTGGAAATGCGAACAGGTTGGTCAATAGTTTGGTTGCATATTGTGTCCCATTGAGTATGATGGAAGGTTTAAACTTCACTGCAGTTTTTTCTGGAGCTAATGAAAGTACCTCGCGTGGAGTCCAAACTGAGAGTGTTTGCTTTTAGGATTACATTTTCAACACAGGTCTGTTGACCCTCCTCTCTCCCCTGGTCATGTTATCTTCCTCTCTGTAAGTTTCATGTTGTGACTGAGAATCCTCCCTTTTGACAGGTAGAAGAGCTGAGAAACTAACCTAACCACCATAAATGATGCAACAAAAGAGGTCAGTGTTACATCCTGCAAAATTTCAAGTTATGACTTTTCCTTCTGGCTGGCTTATTCAGTTATTGATCACTTTGTGCAGGTGAAAGAGTCTCTGAAGTTAAGGCAGATAATGCAGACCATTCTTACATTAGGAATGCATTGAACCAAGGAACAGCTCGAGGTATCAAATAGTTGAAGAAAAATTATGGAATAATTTCTTCGATGGTCTTTTTAATGTGCTGATTGGTTGAACAGGATCTGCGGTTGGCTTCAGATTAGACAGTCTTCTTAAATTATCAGATACTCGAGCTAGAAACAACAAGATGACACTAATGCATTATTTATGCAAGGTATGCACTTGGCAGTGAGGAAGTGCTATTAACATATACTGTTGTGTGCTGAAGTTTCTCAGTTTTTGGTGTGGAGAATACCTCAAAATAATTCAAAGTTGGTTAGACTTTAATAGTTTCTGGTGAATTGTGCCACTTGTTATGCATTCAAATATGGTATGCATGATAGTCATAATTTTGTTGTTAATCTCTGCAGTTCGAATAATTTATTCTTGTACAAATTTGAGTTTGGCACCAGTCGTGTCACATAACTTCCTGTGGTCAAATTATTTTGTTACATATTATCTCGGTCTACTGTAAAATATTTTAAGATGATTTAGCTATAGATTTGACAAAGCTCATATGGATCAAGTCATCAAGCAATTCTGGATTTGTACTATTATTTTATATGAAAGTATGCATGCTCCTGGTCTCCTGGGGATACGTGAGCGTTAGTTAATGCATTATTAGGCCTCACAATTGGATAATTAGTCTACATAATCGCTTGTTCCCTTAACAATTGGGTACCAGGTTACCATTTTTCAGAAAAAAAAAACTCACTTGCTATTTGTGCCACAAAGGTTTCGAAGAGCTCTTGTAGGATACCCCCAATTGTTCTCCTAGTTGGTAAGAGGACTATAAATCTCAGATGTAGTTTGATTAAGTATGTCTCATGCTTAATCTAAACTAGAAACAAAAACATGAGTCTGGGCCATCAACTGGATGGATGATTCAGATTTCAGAGCATAATTTCCTTCTATCCTCTTACAGTGGAGGGCTGAAAATTGAGTTGGATCATTACCCCACATAAGCACTAGTATGCGAACAACACCAACTTAAAAGCACCGGAGGCAATTTCTTTGCTTACCCTGTGCATTGCTCAATTCAATTATATCAGAAAAGACGTGTTTTACACTTGTGCAGTTACTACTATTACCCATAGACTATATCTACTGCTCCCAAACCTTTTGAAAAGGAACAAATTTTAATTGTATTATTTACACTTGGGTAGTACTTGTGAAAAGTGGAATTTTGATCAATTAATAAAAAACTACAAATGCATGAAACTGAGTTTTAAGTTTTAGATTCAGATTCTAGTTCGTTTGATAGATTTGCATGTTGCATATTTCAACTTTGTCATTAATGGAAATTATACAATTTTATATGCATGCCAGCATGTGTTCATAATTGAAATGCATGCCCCTCAATCCATGTAATAAGCCATCCCAAGTAAAAGTAATGTAATTAATTCTTTCTATGTATGCCATTTCGATGAATAGGAAAGTTTGTTTCTTGTTTCATGCTTCCATTCCTTTCAAGGAAGCTTTGGACGTATTAACAACAATGTTTTTTTTTCCGCCGGGAAGGCCGAAGGAGGCCATCCGGATATATTAAGAAGGAAAAAAGTAACAACAATGTTTTTGGTCCTTTTCTTTCATTATCCCATCTAAATATGAACTTATAGAATATTTTCCTTTCAAAAAGGTCAAAGATGACCTATTACCTCTTAATGTGTAATAGGACACCTATACTAGCCAATAGCCATTTGATCAAGAATTCAAAAGAATCGGCATCCATCAAAGTGGAGTACCATACGGAAATATTCAGTGGTAGGCTGTTTTCCACTAACAAACAGAGACACTGAGACAGTGAAAGCGTGGTTTATAGAATTTTGGGTGCATTTGTCTGACATTGCAAGTTACTGATTTCAAACAAGTTAATGTGAGTCTAATTGACGTTATTCAATCATCTTGAAAGTCAGTTTTCTGGGGAAGTCCATAACATCATGGACTCATGGTATCTTTGCAACTTGCAAGGACCAACCTGGTTTCCTTTTTCCATACACTGCGCTATTTACACGGACAACTTTTAAGTGAACTTTCAAAATAGTTTTCCAGTATAGCTATTGCTATTCATTCTTTTAACTTTTGGTATGCCATTATAGTGTAGTACACACATACACTGGCTGATAAAGGTTCAGTTTTAGTTCTGCATTTTACTCTGCAAGTTCATAAAAGAGTACCTATCGTTTAATCCGTTGCGTACTATAAAGACTTTTGAACTACTATTCAGTCAGTTGCCTTGTTGTTAGTATTGTTTGTTTACACAGTTTAGCTAATTTCTTTCTATTTCTGTTATATGCTAGCTTCTTTCTGAGAAATTGCCTGAGCTTCTTGATTTTGACAAAGATTTAATTCATTTGGAAGCTGCTTCTAAGGTACTAAATCTTTACTGATTATTATCTTGAATATTGCAATCCTCGATGACTATTGAGCTGCTAATCAAAATGTTGCTCCATAACTGCATTTATTATTTCCCTCAGATCCAGCTAAAGTTGCTTGCGGAAGAAATGCAAGCAATAAACAAAGGTCTAGAGAAGGTTGAGCAAGAATTAGCTGCTTCAGTGAATGACGGTGCAATTTCTGTTGGTTTCCGTGAGGTAGAAAAATTCCCCTTTTGTCTGAGAAATATTAATCATATTTATAACCAGTCCATTGTATGGAGGAGTTGTAGGTTACTCATTTTTGCCAAGAACACTAAATAAGGTCTGTAGGTTACTCATTAATTCCAAGAAACACTAAATAACTTGACACTGTTATTTAAAGTGATTAAGTTAGTTGTCCCCAAATGATTTGCAATTTGATATATTACAGATATTAGTATACGTTCATACAAACTGCTTTTAGTAATGTAGTATACGTTCATACAAACTGCTTTTGCATGCCTCCTTTGTTAAAGAATGGCCTGAGTCTGACATGCAGTATGTTTGATGAGAATTTGTGTCATGTGTGCGCGAAACAAATGAAATACTACATCCGTTTCAGGTTATAAGACTTTCTAGCATTGCCCACATTCATATAGATGTTAATGAATCTAGGCATGTATATGCCTAGATTCATTAACATCTAATACATGCCTAGATTCATTAACATCTATATGAATGTGGGCAATGCTAGAAAGTCTTAAAATATGAAACGGAGGAAGTACCCTTTTAGGATTGAATCAAGATAAACTGCTTTTGCAGGCATTGAAAAGCTTTCTTGATGCAGCAGAGGCTGAGGTTAGGTCCCTAATTTCCTTGTACTCGGAAGTGGTGAGTCCCTACTGTATTTTTTTTTACAAAGTTATTTGTGTTTGGAAAGATCCTGACAACATTAATTTTGTAGGGAAGAAACGCTGATTCACTAGCTCAGTATTTTGGCGAGGATCCAGCACGGTGCCCTTTTGAGCAAGGTATAGTCTTTTTTGTTTTGGTACTTCACATTTTACTAGTCATTATCTTATCTCACAAATAGTTGCACATTTTATCCACATCACCACATATTACTGACCGATCATCATCCAATGTACAAAAATGCAATGATTCTCATCAAAGATCAAAATTTAAAATTCCAGACCGAAAATTCTCGCGCATGGTTAAAAATGGAAGATGGGTTATCTATGAACTGCATCATCGTGCTTCTGTGAATGTGATTAGCATTAATTTATTTATCAGCACAGCTTTATTTACTATGGTTGTTTTTTTTTTCAGTGACATCAATTCTGGTTATATTTGTGAATATGTTCAAAAAATCACGTGATGAAAATGCTCGAACTGCGGAACTTGAGAAAAAGAAATTAGAAAAGGACAAGGAAAAGGCAACTTTGTCTGCAAAGAAAGTCTTGGAATGATACTACTGCTACACTGAAGTTCCATCTTTGCGAAGTAGAGCCATGATCCAGCACCAGCCATGGCGGAGATGCCAAATTGTGTATTGTAAACGAGAACCTGCTTCTGCTTTTAGTGGACATGCAGGGCTGTAATGCCTGGAAGCTGCCTTGTTGGATGGGTGCGATCCACGAAATGGTAGTATCTTAACTCCTTCCGTGGTATATAAGATGTTTTATAGTCTTGGCTAGCTATTGAATGATTGCAGCCTGCATTAGTCCTTATCAATATCAATTTGTGTACACAAGATGTTCTATCCACCAAATATACACAAGCCTGTTAGTATTCCGTATTTCAAAGTCATGTTGGAATGCATTTCTAATGTGGTCATTTCCTCCTTGCAGGGTGTCATTTGGATTGCAACCTTGGAAAGTTCTGTGATTACCAATAGGCGGCATTGGCGATATGGCTGAGCGAAGTGCAGCGAGAAGTGCTGCTGCTGACAGTTTTGGTGTAAATACAGTAGTTACTAGGATATAGTTGTATTACCTGTACATAGAATATGCAGCCCAAGTGGGAGGAAAGCAATGAAGCAAACAACAGTAGTGTTGTATAATCAAGAACAATCATGTTTCCCTTCGTCACAGGTGTTAATTCGTGGCTCGCCAATTTCTCTTGTGCTTTGCATTTTGCTCCTTTCTAATGCATTGGTTACTCAAGTAAACAGCCATGATAACACCAGAATGCGCGTATTGAACTTGGGTGGACAAGCAATCAAGCTATCTTACGTACTAGCACTGAGAATTTGGGATGTACTTCTCGATGATTTGTTGATCTCATTTTGTCGAACGGATCTACTCCCTCCGCTCTTCTTGTTGAATGGAACTAACCAACGTCAAACATTTCAGAGGGAGTACATATATTTTCTTCTGCAAGTTTGTGATGAAGACATAAGCGCGTAACACTATACAGAAAAACCCATCTTGAGTTTGATTTAGTATTTTGCAATTTGTCAAACTACGGTGAAAGGTTTATGTAGGAAGCAGATGATATTTTTTAGAAATGGATTAAAATCCGACCTCTACATCCAAACTTTGTGGAATTCTGCCCAACAAGCAGTAACCATTCTACTGATGTAGAAGCTACAAAGTTAGTACACAATAGTTGCCCTTAATCACCACATAACAAGCCGCCTAGGTGTACAATTGAGCATTATCATGAAATATGAACCAGTACATTAATTCCTATTTTGAATATGATCGTCTTCTCCCGCTGTTTCTTTCACCGTATTTCTGATACATATCTAACTATAATTGAACAAGTTTGTCATGGTCAGCAATGAACACTACAGGAAAGTACAATAAGCTCAGGGATTTCATTGAAACCTCCGTTCCACAGAGACTTTGGGGGTTGTTCGGTTGACTGACTGCAGTGGCTGTCGTGGTGATGTTACGTTTGTTACTGTAGCTGCTTTGCTTCTTTGCAGGGCATATCTAGTCCTATCAAATAACCCCTTTATTTTTTATTTTTAACTTTCTTCATTTTCCAATAAAAAAGGAGAAAGTTTAAGAAAGTAGAGGACAGATACTGAAAGTTATAAAAAGGAGAAAACAAATGAATTAAAGTTTAAAAAAAGTGGAGGGCTTATCTTTTAGCTTTATATTGGTACATGTGAGACAGAAAAGTAATAAAATCTTCTTAAGACAGTAACTACATATGTTCGATACTTC
This sequence comes from Microglena sp. YARC, assembly GCA_022414725.1. Classification (NCBI taxonomy): domain Eukaryota; kingdom Viridiplantae; phylum Chlorophyta; class Chlorophyceae; order Chlamydomonadales; family Chlamydomonadaceae; genus Microglena; species Microglena sp. YARC. The sequence goes on along the minus strand of JAJSRW010002861.1, from coordinate 18,022 downwards.
ATCTTAGTTGATTATACTCCCTCTGTTTCGAGTCAAATTTCTTAATTATGAAGAAAATTATATTAAATGCGGCATCATTTCCAACACAAAGTAAATATACTATTAAATATATTATGGATATTATGGGACTAATGAGCCCTGTTTTTTTAGAAAATAATGAGCCGTTGTGGGGATTGTGGATTGGTGGCCTCTTCTTCCCCTCCGCCGGCGGCAATCGGCGAAGACGGTGATGTCGGAGGTTCCAAGGCCGCAGGCGCGCGTGCCATATATCTTCACGACCATCTCTTTAAATTCTCCTTCTGATAGCCTACACTTGAATCGATCGATCATTCATATCTGTCGATTGAGAAAAGTTCATTCAAGTGAAGATCATTCATATCGATCAATCGGTTTCTGTTTATGATAAATCATACAACTCCTGCATTGCAAAAAGACCAAGGATGAGGTGATGCAAAAGATCTAGATCTCCAGGATGCGTGCTTCCTCATCACGACCTCTAACCAAATGCATTGTTTACTTAGGTGGATGCAAGGGAAGGATTAGAATTAAACCTATTAAGCATTTGATTGATGCGTTTGCTGTACGCTGAACTCTGAATACTCAATACTTAATACGCTAAAATATCTTCCTCGCGCTAAGGCAACTTACTGAAACTGAAATAAGTGTTTGATAACAAATCAAACTGCAGCCTTTCAGCTTTAAGCAGACACACTAATATATATTTTACAAGAAACCGCAAGCATATTTATACATCTATGTATTTCTTAGTTGTTCTAGTGTAACATCATTGAAACGTATAGGGCATGAGCTAGAGGAATGCTGCTGAATGAGTGTCTGGTATGCCTCCATCATTGTTGGCCTTGCATGAGGAGAAGCTTCCAGGCAAGAAAAGGCCACCTTTATGAGAATTTATATGCTTTCCTCTTCTGTTGTTGTGGGTGCTGTAGGCCGTTCATCCAATATTTCTTTGACCAATGTATGTTGCTGTTCTGATGACAAAAGAGTTTGCAACAATTCCATAGGATGCTTCCCCATTACCACCTCTAGAACAACAACGCCAAAGCTATAAACATCACATTTCTCTGTCACGATACATGTGAAGGACAGTTCTGCACCAAGAATTAGAACAGACAAGAGTGAAATAAGTAATAATCACTGAGAAAACTGCACTTTAGGTATTACTCAAATTTTACAGAACATACCAGGAGCTATGTAGCCATATCTCCCCGCTAATGCACTCCAGTAGCCATACCACTGGACTGGTGACCGAGGGACTCGAGTAGGTCGATCTCCGGTCCGGTTTTTTCAATTATGGTTGGGAGAGAGAGATAGAAAGATGGGGAGGAAGGTGAGTAGAGAATAATGACGTATGGGTCACCCATATTTTTTAAAATATTAATTTCTCTATTTTCTCTATGGGGCTTTTCACACGTTTTGTCACTTAGGACTAACACTGCCTAGAAATTGGTTGTGTGTGTGTTGGGGAATAATTTGTTCAGTTTAAAGAGTTTGAAGCGTTGAATATCTGCTATTGGTGTTAAAGGTAAATCAAACTATCTGAAGTTTAAAGGGGTAATTTGGACTTTTCAAAAAAATATTTTACCATTTAAAATATATTATTATATAAAAATACAATTTGAGAGTGGCAGACCCAAGAACTTGATTTGGTGAGTGCACTCAACTTTCTTCTTTCTTGAGGATGAAAAACTTGAAAGCTCATTGGTGCAGATTGTAACCAACTACCATATAGGTGGAGTAGTTGGTTGGAGGACCAAAAGGGTGGAAGGTTTGAAAATTAGGTGGTGAGGCTTAGGTAAATTGTGAGGATTGGGGAACCTGTGATTGGGAGAAAGTTGAGGGGACTTGAGTAGGAGGGAGTTTTGGCTAGAATGTTGGCTTGGGGAGCCTTGGTTTAACAAGTTTATGAAACCTTTCTTGGAGGGATCCATATCAACTAGCAAAGTTTCACAAAATGTGTATGTCTTGATTCAGCATGTTCATGAAATCCGAAGTCATCTCTGTATTTGAATAGGATGAAAATGCAACATGCAACGATAAGAAGCACAAAACATGCAATGGTTGGAAGGAGCAACAACCACCTACATTATTAAATTTGTTGTCAAAAAAACATTGTATACATGACATTTTTTGTTCTGTTGTTGCTTGTAGTAGTGTTATAACCTGTTGAAACTATACACCACTACCAGGTAGTAAGCAATCATTTAATGCTTACTACATGGTTTTTTACAACATTGTAAGTGCCCTTAGAAAGGGGCACTATAGTCTTTAGTCAAATTTTATTATAAAACATCGTGACTTTATAGTTTTAGCTGTAAAACATCGCACGAAGTTACTTTTGGGGAACACACTATGAAATTATTCTTATTTGCTAGGACAAACCACACCCATTAAATTAGTATTTTCGTGCTAACGAGGCGAGAGTGCCTCACTTCTTTACACGGCTAAGCCAAAATTGTCCCTTCTTTCTCTTCCTCTTCCTCTCTTCTTCCTTATATCTTTCTCTCTCCCTCCTTTCGCTCTTCTTCGGCGAGGCTGTCTACATGTGGCTGGCCGACAACATGCAGCGATGACAAGATGGCACGTTCGTCTGAGGGCATGGGAGCGCAAAGGAATGCCATTCGCAACCTCCTTTGGTCACGTCGTGAAAAAAAGTGGCCCCCTCTTGCCTCGTCAGTAAAAAAAAACACTAATTTAATGGATGCAATGTCTCCTGATAAATAATTACATTTGCATAATGTGTTCCTCCAATGTGATTTTATACGGTGTCCTACAGCTAAAACCACGAAGTCGTGATGTGCTGTAGCAAAATTTGCCTAGTCTTTAATTCTCAAAGCTTAAATGTATGGTAAATAAAACAAGTATTGTGAAATAGAGGGAGTACGAGTACTATATATTGTATTTTTTTTAGCAGGGGGAATATTTGGTTCGATTCGGTGCCAGAATTTGACGTATTTGAAAGACACGGTAAAACTTGACAACAAAATTAAACAACCAATTAATATTTGGTAAGTTTGGATTGACAATGAGCGGACAGACCATAGATATAGGCTCCAGTTAAATACGAAATGAAAAGGGAGAAAAGTAAAAACAAAACGAGAAAGAATAGCGAAGAGAGAGAAAGCCCAAGGGAAATGAAGAGGCAGCCAACTCCAAGTCCAAGAAACCCTCTCCGGCGTCCTTCTCCGGTTGTCCTCCGCCGCAGTCTCCATTGAAGCGGCGGGTATATATTCCGCGCCTCAGAGGTCAGTAGCCTCTGCGCTCCTCCGCCGCCCTTGGTTCGATTAATCGTCATCACCTAGCCGCAGCAGCAACAGCTAGCTGCTGGTTCTTGCCCGGAAATAACCTGTTTGCGTTTGCAATCAGGGGGGGGGGGGGGGGGTCACCTGTTCTTGCTTCCGGTCGATTCCTGTTCGTCGCCGCTGCGGGTTGCGTAGGGAAGTCTTTGATCGTTTTTCACAAGCAGTTTAGGGATATGTACAGGGTTTATATTAGGATATACTGTACAGGGGATGCCGTTTGTCTCTTTCACAGATTGCTCTTGTTCTGGATTCAAGAATGTGTATGTCAATGTCAATCGGATCGATTATTTGCAGATTTTATATGCTTGTGACCTATGAGATGCACGCATGATCTATGAGGGCTTAGTTCAGTTTGTTGCTATTTTCAAGCTTTTGGTAGTTTGGCAAGGCAACAAATTAAACATACTTTTTTTGGTAATTCCCAAACTTTCTGCTCTAAAAGATTCTACCAAAATTTGGTAAGGTGTCAAACTGAGCACCACCCATCTCACCTTACCTTACCAAAATTTAACATTACCAAAGTTTGTTTGTTTGTTTGTTTGTTTTTCGCAATGAAGTGAACAAGCCCTAAGTTCCATGCAATCGGGGCAAAAAGTGTAGGATAACAAATAGATGTTGTTGTAGACCATGTACGTATTGCAAAGGACTAAGTATAATTACCTATTTTGCATGTGGGTGCTTTTAATCTTTTTTAATCCGTGACTACAGGAGTTGGAATAGAAAAACTAGAGTAGTATGGAGAACAGTATAGAAAGAGAGAATGTTTGTTGCTTCCCATCATGCTGTAGCAAGACCTTGCTTGTTTTCCCCAAAATAGTTCAATTTATTTTCCTGACTAACCTAAACTGATGAATGGTTTAACTCATGACTTGTGATACTTCCAGTGAAAATACATCAGGAATCAGAAGTAAGTGAACTCAAATGCCAAGGCAGTGAAGAACCAATGGATGCTTCAAGGGCAACTACGGAACAATTAATGGAGAGTGGAGAGGATGCAAAAACTACCGAAGGTGCAAAATGGATGGCAAAGAAGAGGAAAAGGGCTGTTGAAAGCATAGCAGCATTTTGCTATGAAGCTGGGATTCCTTTTAATATTCTTTGCATAGAGAGTTTCCAGTTAATGTTAGAAGAAATTGGGAAATTTGGACCTGGCTTTCAGGGGCCCTCTATGGATGAGCTTCGAGAGAATTTATTGCAGGAGCATGTTTCAGCTATAACTGATAAAGTTCGATGGCTGAAGGATTCATTGGAGTTTGGGGGATGTTCTATTATTCTTGACACTTGGCTTGATGAAAATGGAAGGCGCCTTATGATGCTGGGAGCCCACTCTATTATTGGTTTGACTTTTATTCGATCCATCCATCTTTCATCAGAGGCTTATAATGATGCATATATGTTTCGACTGCTTGACTCGTGTATTGATGAAATTGGTGAGAAAAATGTGGTGCAAGTTGTCTCAAACATTGAACCAAACAGCTTAATGGAAACAATGCTTACTGCAAAGAGACCTAGCATATTTTGGACGCAGTGTGCTGCACGTTGTATTGACTCAATGCTTGAAGACATTGAAAATATTACTTTTATCAAGAATATAATAGAGGATGCAAGGTTAGTCACTGCTTTTATATATGGATGCGCACATTTGTTGGACATGATGCACAAGTTCACCAACCAAAGGGATATAGTCCAAACTGGGATTACGCATTCCATCACATCCTACTTGAACTTGAAGAGCCTTTATGATAAGAGGATCGAGTTGAAGACAACGTTTGTTTCTAGGGATTGGGAGGACAGCAAGTGGTCCAAGGAAGCTGTGGGTGAGAAATTCTATAATCTAGTAGTAAACAAGATGTTTTGGCATAGAGTGCTATATGCTATCAACAGTCTGGAGCCAATAGTGGATGTTCTGAGGAGGTCAGACAGTGGGGTACTATCTATGGCATCCATTTATGGTGATCTTGCAAATGCTAAAAAGGAAATTGCATTACGGTTTTTAAACATGGAGAAGCATTATCTGCCTATATGGAACATCATAGACAGGAGATGCAATGCCAGTCTGAAGACACCATTGCACTTAGCTGGTTATTATTTGAATCCCTTCTTCTACTTCCACAACAAAAATGAAATTGAGAATCATGGAATATTCACAGACGCACTTGTGAGTGTATGCTTAATATGTACAAAGATCAGTCTACTCAAGAAAAGATTCTGGATCAGTTGGAACTTTACAAGACTTGTTCAATAACTGAAGTAGTAGACTATTCAAATTTTGGAAATATTAAAAACTTGGATCGTGATGCAGGTAATTTTCCTTAAGTAAAAAAACATCCGTATTTATTCCATGAGCTCACGATGTTTTTTTTTCCAAATTAGCGCAATTTCCAAGTTAATTTTGGTCTCATATGTTGTAGATTTTGGTGGATGCTTCACAGAGCATTAGGAGAGTTGAAAAAAATGGCAGAGAGGATTTTGCGTTTAACTTGTGGTTCCTTTGGCTGTGAGAGAAGTTGGATTGAAATGGTAATTAAGTTTAGTTTTTCTGGAAGTCGTAATAGGGTTATAAATTGGTTGCTTTGGTTCGAAAAATGTCTGTTCGATCTCCAGCTTATCATGATTTCATTTTATGTAAACAAGAAATTTGACTATGCTCTCTCTATGATTCCTCATTAGATCATAAGAAGAAACCATCGCAGTTTACATGGAGGCAATTCTATGATTCAGCATTTGTAATGGTCAATGGGAGGTTGAAACAGAAAGGTGAAAGGGAACACAGTGATCCTATACTTCCATATCTCCCTGATGAAGATGAACCATATGTCTGGCTGGCTGACATGCATGAGAATGATAATGCTCTAATAGATGTGCATAAAGATGAAATTAGAGTTATGCTGACAGCGCCAAGCATCAATGGTGAAGAAGGGCCAAGTCATTACAGCGGAAAAGGAACACCATGCGATGCTTTCATGCCCAAAGCAAGCAAAGGAACCATGGCACGATGATTTGTCATTCGAAGAAGAGCATGAGGGAAGAATGCGAAGATGAACGAACACATTGTAGCAAAAGGAAGAAACATCCAATGTTTCATGCTCAAAGCTAGCAAAGAATCCATCACGTGGTACGGGTTACAGAAGAAAAGAAGAAGAACTAAGGCACTCTAGCAAAAAGAACAAACCTTCATCGAGTTCCATGTTCAAAGCAAGGCAAAGGGCCATTGCGCTCCAAAGATCTTGATTGATGTCATGTGGTGACGCACCATTGAGGCGTCAACTCGGCACACAAAGGGACAGGCTACAATAGAGCCAAGATTGCGTTATAGGAGGCTCAATCATCTCAGATTTTTTCAATTAATTTGCTGTTATCCTTCTGGAATAGCTGCTTGTTTCATCAGTTGTTATCTAGGAGAATTACTATTGGTGGAATGTTATTGCTCCTGGGAGGCGAAGCATCAGCAAGCTGTGTGATGATCGGTCATTGCCTCCGTGTTTCAGGCATCATGCTTATAGAGAGTGTGACAATTGCCCATTTTAGTGATCCATAATAATTATCACGTTATGTCCTTAATGGGATAGCTCCTAGATCATCTTAGGGTTTAACTTTTAATGCTTGAGAACAAGGAGGATCGAAGCTGGCGAGGTGAGGATCTAAAACAGTTTCAATTTTGTTCAGATTCCAAATCAAACGTCAAAATGCAAGAATATCAATTTTGACAACTCCAATTGAATCTGTATATTCTAACTACTATTATTCTTTGAAAAAAAATTACCATTGTTGATCATTATAACTGAGCTCTTCCAGAATCCCCAGTATTCTTTATTTTTTTTTGTTTTTTTTTTTTTGTGGTAAGAAAGCAATGGTAAGACACCATAACAAACTAATAAGCTACAGGGCACTACACAATCATACTCTGCTTAAAATCTTTTCTAATATCCATCTCTTATTCTAATTTAGAGCATACGTGCACACACTATCTGCTTACTTTTATACACTTCCTCCCGCTTCACAGTGTAAGTCATTCGTAGTATTTTCCACATTATATTGATACTAATGAATCTAATAGATATATATGTCTAGATTCATTTGGCATTAATATGAAGTGATTTATTAGTATCATATGAATGTGATAGATAGACATGGCTTAAAATGGAGGAGTACCTACAAAGATGGCGCCAGGGGCATGCCAGCGTAGTGATGCGCAACAGATGCAATGCTGGCGTTTGGATGACTTGTGCAGATTGGCGTGGCAGTGATCGATTGTGTGCCCGTTGCTAGCACTGCTTGCGCGTTCGTCAGAGCTTGGCGACGCTTGGAGAACAGTTTCTCTCCTCTGTTCTGCTAGCGCCAAGGGAAAGAAAAATGTAATTAAGTTTATTTTCTGAACGTAAAGGTTTATAAAGGTGCTTTGTTCGAAAAATGCTGTTCGATCTCCAGCTTATCCATGATTTCATTTATTAAACAAGAAATTGACTATGCTCTCTTCTTATTCCTCATTAGATCCATAAAAGAAACCATCGCATTTACATGGAGCCAATCTATGATTCAGCATTGTAAATGTCAATGGAGTTAAACAGAAAGGTGAAAGGAAACACATGATCACTATACTTCATATCCCCGAGAAATGAACCATAGTCGCTCTACATGCATGAGAATGATAATGCTCTAATAGATGTGCATAAAGATGAAATTTAGAGTATGCGACACGCCAAGCATCAATGGGAAAAGGCCAAGTCATACAGCGAAAAGAAACACCATGCGATGCTTCATGCCCCAAAGCAGCCAAAGAACCATGGCACGATGATTTGTCCATTCGAAGAAGAGCATGAGGGAAATGCGAAAAACCGAACACATTGTAGCAAAAGCGAAGAAAAGAAACCATCCAATTTTCATGCTCAAACTAGAAAGAATCCATCACGTGTACGGGTACAGAAGAAAGAAGAAGAACTAAGGCACTCTAGCAAAAAGAACAAACCTTCATCATCCCATGTTCAAGCAAGCAAAGGGCCATTGCCTCCAAGATCTTGATGATTATGTGGTGACACATTGAGCGTCAACATCGCACACAAAGGACAGCTACAATAGAGCCAAGATGCGTTATAGAGCTCAAATCATCTTCAATTTTTTCAATTTAAATTAGCCATGTTATCCCTTTTGAATAGCTGCTTTTCATCATTGTTACTAGGAGATATTACTAGTGATATCCCTGAGGAGCCGAAGCATCCAAGCTGTGTTGATATCGTTCATTGCCTCCCGTTTCAGCATCATGCTTACTAGAAAGTGCAATTACCATTTTTCATCCATAACATATTATCACCGTATTTAGATGATAGCTCCTAGATTTCATCTATGTTTTAACTTTTAATTGCTGAAACAGAGGATCGAAGCGGCGAGTGAGATCTAAAAACAGTTTCATTTTTTCAGAATTCCAATCAAACTCAAGAATGCAAGAATATCAAATTTGCCGCCCAAATTGAATCTTATATTCAACTACTATTATTCTGAAAAAATTACATGTTGAATCATTTATAACTTGAGCATCTCAGAATTCTCAGTATCATACTAGTAAGACAGAATGGTAAGCACACCTAAGCAAACTAATAAGCTTTACAGGCACTACACAATATACTTGTTAAAAATCTTTTCAATATCTCATCTCTTATTCTAATTAAGCATACGTCACACACTATTGTTCTTTATACTACTTCCTACCGCTTCACAGTGTAATCATTCTAGTATTTTTTCCACATTTCATATGATACTAATGAATCTTAATAGATAATATTATATGTCTAATGCATGGCATATATGAATGTGATTATTATAATCAATAAATTGATATGATAGAATGCTTAAAATGAGGAGTACCTACAAGATGCCCGGGCATGCAGCTAGTGATCCGCACAGATGGCAAGCGCGATGACTGTGCAATTCTCATTGATCGATTGTTCCCGTTGCCAGACAACATGCTGCGTTCGTCAAGCTTTGCACGCGTGGAACAGTTCTCCTCCTCTTTCTCTAGCGCCAGGGAAAGAAAAATGAAAAAAGTTGTAGTTAAGGGTGTGATGTCTTAACAGAAGGACACTTATTTAGTTTATGAAATTAAATTAAAGTTTCTCTAAAATCCGTCTTTCACTTTCTATTTTCACTTTAAAACCTTAAAAAACAAATTTTTTAGAAGAATGTTGACCATCACCAATAATTAACGTATAATCTCTCTCCAAAAATTTATTTTTGTTTTTTCAAACATAAAATAGAAGTAAATAAACTATCTCCCAATAGGAAGCCTAAATTTTATAAAAAAAAAAATAAAAGTGAGTCTATCTAAACTACCCACATAAATCTCGGCTTTTCCGTCGTGCCGAAATAGATCATTGCTCCTTCTAACGGGAATAGACACCAAGGGTGGAAATAATCGCGAGCGGAATCAGATCCGCTGCTCCCTCATGCGAGAGAGCCCGATGGAGTTCAGATGGAGCGCCCCGCTCTCCTCAAAACTCGAACAAAGTGAGAAATTACAGGAAGGAACTCAAAACCTGGTTTGACTATAGTGGATCTCTCTTGTTGTCGATTGACAACTCTGCGTAAAATTGTTCACCACAGTTGCAAGTAAAAATAGTATTAATTTATTGAATTTTGTATCCCCATTACATGACCTCTAGCGCATATAGCCTAGTATAAGCTCATCACCATTAGATTTAATATTACATGAATTATATAAATACCTTATAATGACACTATAGGAAACTATGTTCTATTTGTCCGGCTTCTTAATGGTCTTTAATGGCCCCAAGGGCAAGCCCAACAACCCTTGCTTTAGGCTTGTTGCCGAAGGCCTCCAGGTCGACAACGAATCCCTCTGCTTCTGTCCTAGCGGTTTCCCCATTGATTTTGCCCAAGGTGAAAACCCTTGGTCTTGTAGCTATCACCTTCCTATCTAGTGTCGGCAACCTAGCTCGGTCGAAGTTTGTCATGCCCAACATGTTGATCCAATTTTTCACCTAAAACCCTTAAAATCCAGTTAGGAAAAATATGGATGACCGTTGTGTATGCTCAAATGACTGTTTGCAGACTCTTGGTAATAGACCCCAGACTGTAGCCAACAATGCTATATTTTAAACCTTGCAATCAGTTGACCTTCATTCATTTAAGTTAACTTTAACGCCTAGAGAAGCTAGAACCGATTCATTTCTGTTCTTTATGTGCACAAATGAATCTATCTTAAAAATTTACTAGAGGGCGAATGTTGTACCATTATAATCTTTGAGTGCTCGAAGTGTGTAGTGAGCGGCAGATATATAGGGGTACAATTCCATTGTTGAGCCAACTACATCCGTGATGCCTCAATCTCAGCCATCCCTTCGTTCTACGCGAGATCATTCCAACCGAAGCTCTCTCCTAATTAGCCCACCTAAGTAGGATTGGAGAAATTAGTATTCTATCCATTTAGCATTCTCCAAAATGTGATTTACTCCCCAGCGCACAAAAAAACAGATACACTCACTATCGTAATTCATGAACAGCTATAGCAACTCATTCTTTAGGAAAATTGAGAGACTTCGCCTTTAAATGGTTTGAATGCTAATCACACATGCTATCTGTATTGCATAACGAAAAAACGATGAAGCAAATGATTATATTGTTTCTGCACAGAGCTCAATTAACACATAAAACATTACTAATTCATATATAGTATGAAAAAAACACAAACAACCCTATTGCTAGTACCTTTCAGAGCATCTCCTCTTCCTCCCCAAATACTGAGATGAATTTGAGTGGAGGATGGATTTTCTGCATCAAGGCTTCAACTCGAGGCACAAGAATCCCTCGTAGGAGCCTTCACCCTACACATCCGTCACACGACCGAGCCAGTTCCTACGCCGCGTGCCTTCTCCGCCATCTTCATGACCACCTCTCGCGCCATCAAAAAATGCCAGGATGTTAATCCTCCGCCCCCGTCCGCGGCCGTAGTGAGATCGCCGACTGTGAGCTACCGATCTTGAGAGCTTCACCGCGTGCTTCCCTGAGCTCTTGCTCTGCTAGTCACTACCTTATCAAACATGTGGTGCTGTGTGGCTTTGGCTTCAGAAAAAAGAAGGTCAAGAAAGAGATGTGTATTCCGTGGATGATCTCAGCCTAGAAAAAAAGGATGGCGAGATAGCAAATCCACTCGGGTGGAGTTGCCTCAACTCCATGATTCTGCACCCATATGTGAACTCACGCAGTAAAAGAAAAATCTTATTGATTGACCACTATATTAATCTCCTCTATATTAAATTATATTGTATGCAACTGTTTAATTCTATTTTTATAAAAAAAGATCTTCAACTCATCTTAATTTCCATTTAGAACTTTAAGACCGTAACATCATATGAATATTCCCCGCAAAAAAAAACATCATATGATATATCTTGTTTATTTGTTATATAGTATTATTAATAACGATTAATCTGGACTCGAGATCCAAACTATATAAAAATATATATATCCTACTACCTATAAGTTATTTAAATCAAACTTATCCTTTTGTTTTTAAATCAAGTCTCATTCGATCAAAATATGATTTTATCTGTTTAACCTTACTAAGTAGTAACATAATAATTGTTTTGACTCTTCACTTCTTTTTGGGTTTTTTTTTTGTCCACTAGAATTCCTTTGCCTGGATCTATTCCCTTTAAACTATATATAATATATAATAAAGACTAAGAAGATGGTCAAATTAGTGGTTGGTTCCACATCTGGTGGACATGCTTATCTATTTGCAAATGCTGATGACCACTCTTATTTTTTAAGCATTAACTGTACAACATGCCAAGAATTTAAAAAACATTATATCATTTTAGAAAAGTATCTGACTAATAAGATAAATTTTCGACAAAAGAATTATTTTTTTTTTCAGGCACATCGAAATTCAGGATTCAATATTCCACCATTTTTGGGTGTAGACTAGAAATTTCATGTCAAATATCTAGCATTCCTATGCATTTTAGAAAACTTAGCAACTATGCATAAATTAGAAACCTAAGCAATTAGCTTGGAAAAACAATAGGAAAGAATATGAAAAGGAAACTTAGTATGGAAAGTAAAAGAGCATAGGTAGTTGTCTGCATTTAATTAGCTTTTAAGCCTATTATATTTATGATATCTTTTTAGATCTCAAGGTTCTCAAAATTGATTATTATAGTCATGCTTCTTTTGCAAATGCATAAGCATAAAAAAGAAGTACATACTTCCGATGAACATTAATATCAGCCCAAAGAGCAGTGTCTTGGATCAACAACTTAGAATTTTTTTTGAAGATTAAAAAAAAAAGACGGAAATTTATTTATTAATTAATGGCAGGGGTTTGCAAATTATTAAAAGGACAATAAATGAATGAATAATCGATAAATCAAGTTGAAGGAAACAAGGGATTCCATTTCTGTCTGTCTAATGAAAGTTAGAAGTATATTCTAATATATGCTCCTAACAAATTGAGGTACATTAGATTATGGGAGATAAATAGGTAGAAATGCTTCAAGTATAAGATCCCGTCTTTATATGCTATAGTTCGAAGGAGAAACTCTTGATTCAAGTGTATGAGTTCGTTCTTTCTAAATGTTTTCTTTTAGGAGAGTTTAGTAGTGCAAAATTTGGCATAGTTGGCATAATTTGTGTGCTTCTATTGTGCATATTCATTTGACAAGAAGAGAATGATATATTTAAGATGGATTTTCATCAAAATGGTCAATTCTCGGTTGGGTATCTATGTACTTAGCTTTAATAGATAATGGTTATAGTTGAGAGTGTACGGTGATACGGGGCCTGGATATCAATGACTAGAGGGAAGAGGCTCCCCAGTGCCACGTGGCGGGGGGTACGAGCCCGGGGCCGAGCGGCGGCCGCCTTCAGTGACAGGTGTCGGGGCTCTCCCCTGGCACCCTTCGCCCGGTCCGCCACATGCGGTGAGTTTGATGGCCGCTCTGGCACCCACCTACTCGCATTTATGGGTGACCTGAGCGGAGCGCTTTTCACGCCTATTTAATGCGGCGTGGCTGCGTGTCCGTCCGGTCTTGTGACTGGTTTGATGACAGACAAAACCTAGGGTGTCAGGCGCAACTACCGTGCGTGCTAGGCACGATGCGCCTCGTCCATCCCGTCGGTCAATGATGATGAGAGGTACAGCCGGAGTCGCACGACTGCCCTGTTTTAGAGCAAGGGTTCCGTTTCCCGGTACAATTGAGTCTCAGCTGGTGGGTCCTTCACTATTACAAACACGTTTGTACGACCAAGTTGCAACCACAAGAAAACCCCGAGTGGTTAAAAAAAAAAAAAAACGAATGGGAGCCCTGTAGTTTCACCCCCTTAAATGGGTGACTTCAGGTGGTTCCCCGGTCGCGGGAATGATTTGATGGTCCCCATGACCGAGCAAATATTCCTCTGACGCTTTTCCAAGTAAAAGAACAAGACATGCATTTAATGCAAAGATTGCGTATCCTTCCCCCCTAGTAGATTTTTGGGTTCATGTGGTAACCCCTGAGTATAAAAGGAGGTCCAGGCAACTGAGGGAGGGGAAGGAACCTTCTTGGCTAAGATGAAACAAGGAGCTACTGGCCTCATCATCAACACCTTCTTACTCCAACAAGGAGATCTTCCCTTGTCTTGGAAAGGGAGCTTGAGAGGCAGGCGGTCATAGCTAGCAATTTATTAAGGAGCGCAAATGCAAAGGTAGTGCAATTTCTATTGGCATAACATTGACAGAAAAATGATAATTAATGGACACAAAAAATTCTCGTTGGTTCTATTACTTAGCTTTAATAGATAATTATATGAGATGTCGGTATACGGGCCTGGCATATCAAGACTAGAGGGAAGAGGCTGCCCCCAGTGCCACGTGGCGGGGTCGAGCCCCCGAGCGCGGCCGCCCTCTCCCGTGACCAGGTGTCGGCTCTCCCGGCCCCCTCGCCGGTCGCCACATCGGTGAGTTGATGCCGCTTCTAGCACCCACCTACTCCATTTATGTGACCTGAGCGGCGCTTCACCCGTATTTAATCGGCGTGCTGCGTGTCCTCCGGTCTTGACTGTTGATGACAACAAAACCTAGGTGTCAGGCCACTACCGTGCGTGCTAGGCAGCGTGCGCCTCGTCCCATCCCGTCGTCATGATGATGAGAGGTAACAGCCGGAGTCGGCACGACTGCCCTGTTAGAGCAAGGGTTCCGTTTCCCGGTACAATTGATCTCAGGCTGGTGGTCCTTCACTATACACGTTTGTAACGACCAAGTGCAACCACAACGAGTGGTACGAATGGAGCCCGAGTCTTCACCCTAAATGTGATCTCAGGGTCCGTGTCAGGGATATTTGATGTCCCATGACCGATGCAATATTCCTGACGCTTTCCAAGTCAAAGAACAGACATGCATTTAATGCAAATTGTATCTTCCCCCTAAGTTAGATTTTGTCATGTAACCCCTTGAATAAAAGATCCACCAACTGAGGGAGGGAAATTCTGCTAAAAAACAAGAGCTACTCCTCATCATAACACCTTCTACTCAACAAGGAATCTTCCTTGTCTTGGAAAGGGGCTTGAGAGGCGGGTCTAGCACTTGGGGCTCGCTCCTAAGACTTAGTCTACATCCATTAACCAAGCACAGATAGGATTACCTTCCTAGTGGACCGAACCTGTATAAACCACCGTTCTCTCATCTTCCCTGAGGGGCCCGACCCCCTCCTTTTCATACTCAACCACTGATCCTTGAATTCCGAACGCTGCCCCTGGCCGAACAAAGGGGGGGGGAGGGGCTCACGGACCCCTAATAGAAGAGTTTACACTCCGATAGAGAGGAACAAGATTATCTGGAAATTTAAGATGTCTCTTAAGATTAAGATTTTTATATGGAAGTAGTTAAAAGGGGTGGTTTTAATAAAGGCCAATTTAGCTAAGAGGAACCAGAACGGTAGTATGAAATATTGATTTTGCATGAAGATGAGACTATCCATCATCTTTTCCTAGAGTGTCACTATGCAAAATTCATTTGGAGAGCATTGCATTTTTCTTCTGGTTTATATATTCCTCATAGTATTTCTTATATTTTTGGAAATTGGCTTGTGAGGTTGATAAAAAAAACCAGAAAACTCATTCTTGTAGGAGCATATGATTTGTCTGACTCTATAGTTGAGCAAAAATAATATGGTTTTGATAAACACTATCTAAATCTTATATGCAGATGCTTTTCAGGGCAACATATTTTCTCCGGTCCTAGGCTCCACTTCAAAAGTGTGATAAAGACATCAAGTTAATAAAAGTTGCATGTCACCATATTGAGTCAATGGTTATGTAACTTTTCACCAACTTTGGTTGGAGGTTCACAAATATAATATTCAATAAGTTGTGGTTATATTTTTTTTATGTTGGTGTATGCCTCTGTCAGTTTAGTTGTGTCCTTCATATTTCGTTGTGATGTTACTGGTTTGGTCTCAAATTCTGTAATAATTAGTTGTAGTATGTGAGCAAATATCGGGATTAAACCTGATGATTGTGCTGTCATAACAAATTTTTGCTCTGCTGTACTCCTTCCGCCCCCCCCCCCCCAAATGTAAACTCTAAGTATGAATCTGGACATGATGCCCAAAAAAAAAGGCAAACTCTAGGTATGAATCTGGACATCATCATGTCCAGATTCATACCTAGAGTTTGCCTTTTTTTTTTTTTGGGACGGAGGGAGTATGTTCCATTTGCCCTACGCTACTGCTGGTGATTGACAAGCAATCGGCACAACAGAAAGAACATATAGTGAAATTTTTAGAGCTATCAGAGATGGTGACTCGTAGCTATATTCTTGTCTGGTAGTGGCACATGTGATCCTCGTAGGGTTATCTACCTCTACTAGAAGATTGGCATGCTCGGCGTTGGCTAGGACAGTGCCGTCCTCATTATAGAAGATGACGGCGCTCCAATAAATTGCCATCAAGTGAGTATGCCATGCGGCTGACCACCATGATGTTAGCTGACACATCGCCATTGCTTGGATGCCGTTGTGTTTATTTAGTGTTACTCTAATATCTTATCTCTTATGCTAATTTATAGAGGCATGAGCACACGATATGCTACTTTTGTACATATGCTTGAATCAATCTTATCATCAAAGTGTTAGCCAAAGTGTCAGTGTCTACTACTCAATGAAGCAAGAATGAGTCGTCTAAATTTACAGGTCTGATGTGCTTTCCCAAATGAAATAATGAAGCCTCTGAGATCATGAACTTTTTCCAGTTTCACATACCTTTATCATGACTCATGCTTGTCATCACCTCTTCTCTCAAAAGTTGCTTCGTTCATGCATTCACAGATCAATTTATCCTTGAAACCTGCTTAAGATGAATTGTGGCAATTACCATGCATCTTACGACGGTGGTGGCAGGCCGACTTGGTCAGTTGGTCGTGTGACTCGTTGGGTTCCACCACAACCACCATTCCGGCTTGATGGTTTTCCTTGGGCCGAGCCATGCCAATTCCGTTTCTCTTGGGCCGTATTCAGGATTCACCTTTCTTTTGTGTTTGAGAGGTATTCAGCATGCGATTTTGCTAGATATCAGTACCACAGTGTTTTTTTTTCTCTTTCGTTTTAGGCCTTGTTTAGTTTCTAAAACAAAAACTTTTCACTCATCACATCGAATGTTTGGACACATGCATAGAGTATTAATTAAGGAGGAAAAAAACATTTACATAGTTTGCGTGTAAATTGCGAGACGAATCTTTTAAGCCTAATTGCGTCATGATTTGATAATATTGTGCTACAGTAAATATTTGCTAATGATGGATTAATTAGGCTTAATAAATTCGTCTCGCAGTTTCCTAGCAGAATATGTAATTTGTTTTGTTATTAGACTACGTTTAATACTTTAAATGTGTGTCCGTATATCCGACGTGACAACCAATACCAAATTTTTTTCCCAACTAAACAAGCCCTTACCGAGTAGGATAGCTTAGTGAATTTACTATTCTTTGTCTCAAAATACAGTCATTTTTAAAAACTTATTTCTCTCTGGTAAACATAAACCAGCTGAAATCATAATACACCTGTTTGGGAGAGAAAAAAAACATCAAAATACACATATTCCGAAGAAAAAGAAGTGATTTAAGTATATGATTTGCATACTAATTTCATTACAGAGAACCGTAATTAGTTAACAATAAAATTCAAAAGAAAACAAATCTCATGTTCATCAGAATGAGTTCAAATATTGCAGGATTAATTCTTTCATCAGTGTGAAATACATGTTAGTAGCATTGTGGCGAGCCTGCATGATCGAGTCTATCCTATCTGTGGTGACGCCTATCGAGTTAGGAGGCGGCGGTGTCGTTGAGAGGCTACATCCACAACAAGAGTCCTCTGCTATATGTTGTTGTTGTTGTCTGACTCACCGCTATTGCTTTGGTGCCCTTGTGTTTATTCAGTAATCCTCTAATGTCCACTGGTGGAGAAACCCTTTGTAGTCCCGGTTCGTAACCCCCCTTTAGTCCCGGTTTCCAAACCGGGAGTACCAATCCGGGACTAAAGATCGCTATCTTTAGTCCCGGGTGAAATAACCGGGAGTCACGTGCTGAGCCATCTTTAGTCCCGGTTACGAACCGGGACTAAAGATAGAGCTGACCTTTTTTTTTTTGCATGCCCCTGTTGCTGCATGGTTTATATATATATATATTATATATATATATATATATATATATATAAT
>JAJSRW010003166.1:0-22332 GCA_022414725.1 Microglena sp. YARC | reverse complement strand
TTATGCTTGTCTGTCGTTCGTTCCTCTTTTGGATGCCTTCCCGATGGCTTAGTCCTGACGAATCAAAAGGCCTAAATCAGTGCAATTTCCGCTTTTGTATCAAATCCAAGCAGGTTCCACATTGTCAATCCTCTCTTGTCTAAAACTTTTGAGACCTTTAATGGATGCATGCACTGTCCAAAAATCTTCTAATTTCAATCTGCAGACCCAGCTCTCATCAACCATCATCGTCCTCCCAGCAAGACAGAAGCTTTTACACAACCATTCTAATGCATCTCTGTTGAAGATTGATTGGTCTTTGAATTGCCCTCTTCCTTGCTCCCTAACAGAAGAAACCACGTTGGTTTGTCATTCGGGTTGAGCTCGAACCACCTTCGCAACTTCGGTGACAGGTTTGTTATTTGAGTTCCTCAGATCTAATGACGAGCTCCGTGGAAATCTTTTTGCTGAGTCCGGTGATGCTCACACCAAAATCCACGGTCCAGCAACAAACCTCTGTATTGTGACGTTTCCATGGAGCAGCCGATGGGGATTAACGGCTTGTCAAGTGGAGTGCACATCATATGAGCCCAAGGTAGCAATCGTCGCTGCAGTGTCGCAGCTCCCTGTCGATCTGCTCCTCTTTCTACTGTTGGATTACATCAAGATGGCTGGTTACTAGTTCAGTTAACCATCCTTTTTTATAAGGATGGCTTGTTGTTTTCAGATATTATCCTTGGATATGTAATGGGTTTATCCACTAAATCTGTTCTTGCTTAATAAAGTTTATAGTTTTCAAAAAAAAACCCCAAAAGAAAAAAAAAATCTCCCGGCAAACTGATGCCGTACGTGCATGCATGCCCAGCTGTCGACGCCTCCTTACAGGCCCTCGAATCGACTGACGACGTGGAGTTCCACATCGCGTCAAAGACCACGACGAAAAGGAAAAATTAAAAAGAGAAGAAAACCTGTGTGAAGTTACGAGGAGTGTGCATTATATGGGATGCTGTGTGAAAGAGATGAGAAAGACAAGATGGATGCTGTGTCGTCGTCGTCATCCATGCGTGACAATCACTCCGTACTAGTACTGCAACGTTTGCACGCGTGCGTGTGACAAAAAGCTTTCCCTCTCATCTCACGGTGCATTCTGCGTTGGCTAGCTTCCCACGTGGGGCCCACCGTGTCCTGCCGTGTACTCCTAGTCCTGTAGGACTGTACGTCCGTCTGTACTCCACATATTGGATGGATGGCATTGAAAAAAAATATAACATCGTCTCAAAGGCATGCATCCACCCTCCGTTAAAAAAAATCTAGAACTGAATGTAAACAAATTTTAGGTTTGTTTTTTTACAGAGTAAAAGGATACCAAAATATGTCATACCGATTTTTTTAGTTGAATAGAATAGTAAATATGATGGTTTACTTTGGAGCTAAATGGATGGTAATTAATATCCATGTTTAATTTGATTAATTCTAGAACTTTTTTTCCGTCATAACACATGCTCTCAATTGGTATCAATTCAAACCCACTTAGAATGCTACCCTACCAAAATATCTTATTACCAATGTTTTGGTATGGCACTAAACCAAATAAACCCATAATTAACCTGGGTAGATTTTGTTGCAGCATTTTCGGTTGATAAGTCGTAAAAAAATAAATAAATAATAGAAGGGTTGATATACCATGGATACCCTCGGACGGGATGATACCAAACATGTATATCAAATTTCTGATACCGTAAGTGTCAAATCTAGTACCCTATAGCTATGTCCTATAGCCGTCAGGTTCCAACCGATACTTTTTTGGTACCAGCCGATACACGTTGGTACCAGACCTGATACCTAACGTGTGTCAACCAATACCCATCGGGTATCAGATCTGAGCTGGAGAGTGGAGAGAATAAGGATGGGATGGTTACCGACATTGATTCTCTCACCTGGAGATGACGACGAAGAGCTCGGGTAGCTCCCAATCCGATGGCAAGGATCTCAGGGTTTGAAATCCACCTTAAACGAGCAATGAGAGGCTGAAGGTATTTGTTCAACCATCCCATTCCCCATCATTGGAACTGCGAAGTCCCAATTCTACCGTGACGATTGCTTCCTTCCTCGACACTGACTGCGGCGGCGGTGGAGTTTCCCATTCGGATGGAGTGAACATAATCCCGATAATTAGTATTCCTGCGAAAATAACTTACAGGTAAAATTTTTATATTATATATTGTATTCTTAGTGATTTAAACATCAATGTTGAAAAATAAAGTATGATGAAACACTTGAAATACCAACTCTCAAATTAAGTTTTAAAACTCAAACTAGCGAATGAACGAGCTAGATGGAGCTAAGACATCTTTGTCATAACATTCATCATGAAGCTACTTGGGAAATTTGGAAGGCCAGACAAAAAACCAGAGAGTTTCTAACACATGAAGCTACCGGTACCATCCTTGATCGTGAAAAATCTAGGTGGGGGCAAAGCCGCAAAGATAAGGGCCTTAGCAGAGACATAATGTTTGTCCAAGTTCATTCCCTAGATTATCCCTTCCTCCCCCGCTTTCTCCCTGTATAACTAAACATAGATATACATTTATAATTTACTTCTCCTTTATTCAATGAAATTGGGGTACATTCTGTACCGATTTGTTAAAAAACAAAAAGAAGTTTCAGTTGGATCCTCAGCTGCTACAACAAAGAACAAAAAGACGCCAAAGGAGAGCATCAGTACAGTACAGGAATATAATCCTACGATCTCCCTTTATCAAAAAGCTTAGGCATGCTCGATCGATCGATCGACCAACAACCAACCTGAAGATCTTGAACGACAGCCTCATTAGCCAATGGACTGTCGTCAGGTCGACATTATATTTGGCTATTTGCCATTGTATACCCACACCCATCGCGAAAAGAGACGCAGATCGATCATCGCTTTGCAGCTAGCGGCAGGCCCGGCCGGCATATGCATGCAAACGTTAATTTTTGACCGATCAAGTACCTGTCTTTATATTTGTTCGGTGCCCATGAATGGCCTATTAGTAGTTTCTTGCCAACGAGGGTGCTGTTTACATATGGTTGGTTGCCACTGTTTATGAGTGTGCACGCGTTCGGCTAGATATTTTTTTGAACTTCTAAAATTTTTAATTTTAAAATAAACACTTCTAAAACTGAATTATTTTCAGAATTTAAACTTTTTAGCCATGCCAGTTCGTTTGACGTAACAAGACAACACTAAGACGTCACACACAACAAGCGTAGCCAAATAAAATTGTCATGCCAACAAAACCGTCGTAGCCAAATAACACTGTCATGCCGAATAAATCGGCGTTGCAGTGTTAAATTGTCACGCTAGTTCGGGTGGCAATGGCCAAAAGGTTCAAATGCTGAAAATAAGTTTTGAAAGAATTTGTTTTTAAAATTTAAAATTTAAAAAGGTTAAAAATATTTAAAAATTCTTGTCTTTGTTTCTTTAAATAAACAAAAAACATTTATTTTGCGTGACTAATTTAATTTCTCTCTTTTTGTCGGAAGAATAAAGTTAAGCATTTTTTAAAGTTGTCATGTTAGTATATATGTCACTAATAATTTCTACGAGAATTGAACTAATACTTTATTCGAGTGAATCACACAATTACCTAAGTTTTATTTTGTGTCACTTTTTTTTATCTCGTCTTTTTACTTTAGACTAATTAAGAATAAAATTAAGCATGACTTTTGTCCCCCTTTTTTTTTTCATTTTTCATCTTGTCTCGTCATGTACCACGCCGCTGACTCCATTGACGATGATAAGAAGTATGAGGAGAAGTTCACCGTGTCTTACATGTGGTGCAACCCTCTTTTTTTGGATTTGTTATTCGGATCCTTTTCTATTTTTTTACTTGAAGCATATATATACATATTCTACTGTATGAATGATTTAAGATTCTTCCATGTAATTTACTTTTTTAATCCTCTAGTTCGAAGCATAGTCTCAATACATCGAGCTCAAAGTATTGAGCTCAATCGAGTCGGTTTAGTGTTATTTTGTTTTTTATTACTCGTGAAAAGCTATCCGTGTTGGTTCTAGCAAGAGAGATCATCAGTGCCGGTTGACAAAAGTAACATGGTTAGCTCTTTGAAAATGGTGTTGGCACCAAAATGCGCCACCACACATTGAAGCATGTTATGTATAACCATCGAAACCTAGAGACGCACCATCGCATGTTTGTCCTAAACTCGACAGGCCAACAAGGATATCCTGTAAGGCTTTGTTCGTTTGCCCGGGTTGGGAATCCATCCCTCCAGCACGGAAAACAAAGCAGTCTATTAGTGCGTCATTAGTGCGTCCTAATAGGTCTTGCATAGTTTTACAATTAATAAAACCCTAGGATCATAGAAGAGAAACACGAGGAAAGTCTATTAGGATTAAGACTACTCTGCGCTAAAGAGTCTGATCGATCAGGCACCTGCAGTTTGACCATGGTTCATTATCCGATCTAACTGGTCACACAGTAACGGTCAGACCCAGCCTTCACACAAATTTGACAATTAATAACTTGCTATAAATCTAAAATAGTGTCAAATTTAAGTGTCAACAAATAGCACCGATCAATAATGTTACCGCACACACGTAACCACAGCGCTCTCGCCTGCCTAACATGTCCATTCTCTAGGAGCAGGTACAATAGCAGGCTATAAGCCAGCTATAAATATATTTCAAAGAGATAAAGGAAGATAGAGAAGAGCAGCGGGTTACAGATCTGTAGCCAGCTGCAGTACGGATTACAAAACGTAATGTGTGTATGACACGTGGGACCAGATATTAATAGTATAGTAAGTAATTATTGTATGAATTGGCTATTACATTGACTATAGATAATTTGGAGCTAGTAGTAAGCTATACTATTAAACGTGCTCTAAGAGTAACAACCACAACCCCACACACACACGTGCACCGGCGCATAGGCACATACATATGGTGATGCATGCATGCGATGCATGACGAGCTTGGTGATGAGAGGATGACGAAACCGCGAAGAAACGAAGGGGTTCGAGTTGGTACAGCAAAATAAATGCAGAGAAAGGAACAGTACTGGAGGTGATGTTATCTTGAGGTGACAAGCAACGTTTCATGGTGCCACTCAAAACCACTCCTCCATCAATTTCTTCCCCCATTCACGTGTGGCCAATGAATCGAAATGAACGATTGATTGCACACGTATGCACGAGCCTAGCTAGCTAACCACACTATACCATATCGTACTAGGACTACTGCTCTATTTACCAAATAAATAAACCTCTAATATATAAGCTCAGCTCTTCAGATTTATAATATTAAAATGTTATATCACATCTTATATTAAGTTTGTTTATTTATTATTTTATTCAGATTTATAATATAAAATATATCATATTCTTTATTAGGCTTATTTATTTTAGGGTTAGCGAGTTCCTTACATGTGTTGGTGTTCATTCTCCTCCTCTAGTATTACGACTGCTAGGGTTACTTTTCGGTTGATCAATCCATGAGAGAGAGATCCATCCATTTCTTCCTGTCCCTGTTGCTTGATTGCTATATACCTGTGCAGTAGTAATGCTGCGGTTGACGATCCATGCAACTATCCAAGGAGCAGCCACACCACTGTGCAGCCTACAACTGATAACGACGGATCTCAAAAGAATCACAAAGCCTCTTTAAAGAGGCTCAAAATTTGACAATTTTCCGAACGTTTTTGTTGAAATTTGGTGAGTTAAGAATAGTGGATGTAATAATGTCTATTTCGAAGGGCTTGCCAAACTTGGTCTATTTTGAAGGGCTGGCCAAACTTTAATGTACCCCGGTTTTTAATTGGGAGTTTTTATCAAAATTCGATAGTAAAATGAACCGAGCGAAGCCCAACTGGTTAGATTTACCGTGGTGGAACTTGTCAACTCAAGTTCAATTGTTTCTTAAAATTAACGCTAATAAGATATGACAATTTCAGTTTTATCGAAATTTGGTAAGGTAAGAAATGTCGAGGCCAATAATGTCTATTTTGAAAGTCTTGCCGAACTTTAATGCACTCCAGTTTTTAGTAGTGGAAGTTTAGTTATCGTGGGTAGAAGAAAAGGACGAAATGAAGGTAGCCCAGCTAATTAAGTTTATCGTGGAACTTGCTAACCCAAGTTTAACGCTTGGTATGTGTGCTTGTATTCATGACTAATTAGTTTTTTAAGTGAGATAGGCTACATATCTATTGATAGCTAGCGAAACATCTATGGTGATTTTAACAACCTTAAGATATGTTGGCATAATCTTTTGGAGGCACTAATATGAGTAGTGTGTTCATAGAGGAGAGTATGTGTGCGTGTATATGATCATCTACATTTATACTGTAATTTGTGAAATATAATCGATAAGAAAGTATCAGTTGGAACAAATTTGGTTTGCTTGCCTTACTATAATTTGATGTTCGGCTAGCTTTGGTTCTTGTATGTATATATGGGTTTTCCAAATGATAAAAATTTAGGTCATTAAATTGCTCAAGAAAAGTTTGCAGGAGTTAAAAGGAGTGAAAAAAAAAGATTTCTTGAAAAAATAGTTGAATGCATGGAGAAAATATTAGTGTAAAAAAAAGAAAGCAGAAATTCCGTGTGACTACATCGATCCGACATTTAATATCCGCATTATTCCGCTTTTATATAGTTTTACGTTCATATAACTTTCATCATATATTTTTTATCTTCGTTTCATATAAAAGGGTTAGCCTGATACCAGGACTTATGGATTATGAATTGATCCTTACCCACCAAACTTTTTAAGATTGTATTGACCAACTACTACACTATTTCGGGGTCAAATTGAGCTCAAGCACACATTACTTAAGGTGAGTTAACGGGCTGCACCGCTGGAGTGTTACGTTACATAATTGCACTAATACTCGTGAATATGATGTAAAACTCATACATGCATTCCACAGAAGTCTTAAATTAATGTCAACGAGAATGTATTATAAGAAACCAGCAAAGTTTATACCGAATTAATTTGTGTTACGTTCCCATTTTAGTTTTGAGCAATGCTACACGTACTAAATTTTTCTTACTAAACTTTTACTAACAATCATCTCAACCGTTTGATTTAAGTAGATGGAAGTTATAAAAAATCTAGATGCACTCGTAGCATGACACATCAGTGTTAGTAAGAATTTAGTAAGAAAAAGTTAGTACGTATAGCCTTTTTCTTTAGTTTTTATACAATGAAAATGTAAGCAAAAACAAAAATCGGAGCGGCGACGCGGGGTGTCGATCCCGACATGCATGTGTGTGTGCAGTGGTTCGAAAATGTTGACGTATGAGTGGTGCGTTCATTTGTTAATTTGTCTTAATAAAAATAAACTAGATGAAAATTTGGAAAATGAAAATAGAAGCATCAAATTAAAATGGATGGGCTATATATATATAAATTATGTAGGATTTGTAAAAGAACCTATACATGATATCCATTACCACCTCTAATCGTGCTCAAGCTCAATCTTGATCTTTTCGAATGAACTAATGAAGGACAAAGTGTCATATATGAATAATCCTTAATTTAATTATTTTCTTCTCTCGATAGATCGATCAATCTGCCTAGATCTCTTTCAAGTACATACGTATATATATGCGTACGTTTCAAGTATACGTGCACCTGATCGATGCAGCGTCGCGTCACGGCGACAACACATGTACAGTACCATGCAACCAATAACGTATACCAACAACGACATGCCACCAGCTGCTACCAACCTTTTCCCCTACTTAATATAATTAAACTCTAGTTTTAATTACTAGTACTTTAATTAATTAGCTCGTAACGCCACACGAATTAATGAATTTCATCGAGAACACTTGGCCGGCCGGATCGAGATGCACAGTTCAACGAATTGAAAAATAGTCTATCTAAAAATATGATGACAGATTTTTAGGTAAAAATATATCAAATATAATTATAATATGATTTAGTGTAATTATATATGTAATTAGTGTAGT
Organism: Microglena sp. YARC; assembly: GCA_022414725.1. Taxonomy (NCBI): domain Eukaryota; kingdom Viridiplantae; phylum Chlorophyta; class Chlorophyceae; order Chlamydomonadales; family Chlamydomonadaceae; genus Microglena; species Microglena sp. YARC. The sequence continues at coordinate 14,373 of JAJSRW010003166.1, read as the reverse complement.
TACATATATAATTTAGGAAATATGACTGAAAATTACATATGTAATTTAAGGACTTAAATGTAAATACATATCGACTATTTTTTCATGAAAAATATGATGACACATTTATAATAAATTCTATTAAAAAATATATAGATTAACTAGCTAGCTGGTGTGCTTTTGTACTACTAATAACATGTTTTTGTGTGTGATCATGCAGCTGGGTTAGCTTGGGAGTGCACATCATGGGGGGATCGATCGATCGATCGATGTCAGCGTCGATGGATCTTTTGTTATAAGTAATAAAGTAACCAATCAGATCAATAATTAATCAATCCTCGCCTGCCGCCCAAATTTCCTGCGTACGACGGCGTCCATAATTACTCCGGAAAATCGAGTCCCATCCTCTAACCCAGCGGCCCGGCGCGCTATGACTATGGATGTACGAATCCCTCACGTGCGGGTATATATCCGAACCTGACTAATTCAATGTCCCTAAGTGTGTGAAGGCCTGTACACCTAATTAAGAGACCAATTGGACCATTGGTGTACTATTAACGGCTGAGAGACACCAATATGTGAAGAGGGTGATTGGTTGTGAAAGAGTAAGAGACCTAATTAATATATAAGTGGGGGAGTCCCTCACCTCATTGGCTAGCTTTTGGGGGTGGAAAATGCCCTTTACGACTACACTTTATTTACGTGTCTCCCATGGGCCAACCCTACCCCTTCCACCCTTTCTAGGGCTCAAAACCCACCCCCACCCTGGTCAAAGGGCAGTCAAAGCGTTCTCCCGCCGGGCAGACCTCAATCAAACCCGCCTGTTGACACTCTCCCCCGTCCACCTCTTTGTTGTTCTCGTCTCGCATGAAATGCACAGTAAAAGGATGGCTATCATGCAGTAACAGGATTATTTTCTCGCAGTAACGCCATCAAAATATAGTAACGACAGATCTTTTGTAAACCTCTGTTTTTAAAGAACATTATGATACAAACAGTTCAAAAATATAATATGTGGTGTGAGAGATATTATTATTTAAGCATTAGAATTCCAAAGAAATCACTTGTACTTAGCTTGCTGCTATGTATGTTTGTATTTGTGAAGAGAAGTGCTTTTAACACTTGTGTCAAGTTGTGGCTATGCATCTCTCTTATCTAAAGCAAATAGTACTATAACAACACTACTACAAGATTAGGATTTTTAAAATTTAGCTCTTCACAATCGATAGTTCTATATATATGTTCTATAGTACTATAACAACACAACTATATGTTCTGTGTTACTACAATTTCATGACAATATTACTACGAAAAGTGTAGTAACGTCCTATATATTCTTCTTTAAAGTGGCATGTCACTGCACTTCTACGATAATATTACTACTGAAAGATAGTAACATATTATGAGTTTCGTAATAACATATCTAATTTTTTTTCCATGGGGTAGGGAAAGAGATTACAATCACCCACCATGTTTCTTTCTTACAAAGTGAGATTAAAATAAGCAATATCATTAAAACAAATAGCATATTATGATATCATGGGTTCGAGTCTTGAATTCATCAATTTATTTTTAGAAAAAATGAGAAATATTTTTGGAAGAAAAAATGGAAGCCCGGGATGGAGAGGGAGAGGATCGGGAGAAAAGAAAAAAATGAAAAAAAAAGGAATAATATGACGCGATGGGAAAGGAAGAAATTAAAAAATATAGAAAGGATAGAGAGAGGATGCGATGAGAAAGGAAGATAAAAATAGGAGATGATTGGGACAAAAGAAAAGAAAAAAAAAGAAAAAAAAGTAGAAGAAAGAGAAAAGGAAAAAAAGAAAGAAGAAAAGCGTGATGGGGGAGGAGAGGGGGGACACGCGCGGAGATTAGAGTAGACCGGTGGAAGAGGGTCTAGAATGGTTATTCTAAGAGGTCGGTGTATAATAGATGCATACTAACAAATGAACAATACATTATCATTGCACGTTAATAGGTACTATGTGACGACGTTGGAAGGAGTATTCTTGCACTTTGCAAAATTCACTCTCTATATGAGACTATGTGTTAGACAGCTTAGTCAATGACGACTAAAAATCTTCAATAATTCATCATGATAAACGAGCTAAAACTCAACATGTAAATATGTCACATCACCATCCACTAACGATTACTATTATAGAGCATTTTAAATTTTACGCAAATATAACATTATCTAAAATATAATATCATAGTACTTATGTGAAATCATCTTCCTCACATCATTTTCATAATATTTTAATATTATTATTTATATAATATGTAATAATATTTATTTATATATTTTGCAGCAAAGCACAGGTATCACGTGATACAGTTACACAGGTGACGTTCGTTTTAATTTAAAGAGTGGCTTGGGTTGGTTAGAAAGTTCGATCGGACACTAACTCTACTCTATATACCTGGACCATTAATTGTTTGTCAATACATATTCCAATAATTTTGCCTGTACAAATAATCAACAACATATCACTAAAAAAAGACCACGTCAACAATAATAATTTTATTGGTTGTGACAACAAGAGCATATACTCCATACTCTCTCCGTACTCATAAAGAAAGTCATTTAGGACAATGTTTAAGTCAAACCTTGAGAATATAAATCATGAATAACTCTCAAGTTGTTGTGTTTGAAAATGTAAAAATTATATGTATAGATTTGTCTTGAAAAATACTTTCATAAAAGTATACATATATTATTTTTCATAAATATTTTTATAGAAACAAGAAGTTAAAGTTGTGTTTTAAAGATTATGTCGCTGTTCTAAACGAATTTCTTTACGAGTATGGTTAGAGTATATCATAGGTGTGCAAACTGGCTTAGGCCGATCGACTTGTGTTGCCAGATTAAACCACACATATCCATACCTACTAATTAAGTTCAAGCGTATAGACTAACGTGACATGATATATCCTGCGTGTCCTGTCCTGTGTGTCGTTTAGTTAGTGTCTGCATGCATATACCTACCTAATTTACCATTTAATACACGTGGGCACATATTTTTCAGGCCTAATTAATCCCATTGATTTGGCATTTGGAAAGAGGTATACTCTAATTAGTTTCCCCTAAATCTCTCTCTGTGTGTGTCATCAATATTAATCAAAAAGTTGGCACCATTAGATGCATCTGGGATTTAATTGGAGCCATCAGTTTCCAACCAGTAGCTGCATGACATCCACATTATATTGGACCATATTGCATTGATGCAGGTATGTACCGCAGGGGTTAATAATTATGAGTGATGTTCTATCTGAAAAAATGGTCCAGGTATATATATATCGATCGCCACCCCCCCCCGCCCCAAAAAAAAAACACCACTTGCAAAAATTGAGACTGTTCAGTTTTTGCAAATTGACATGATTTTGACCTAGTATACGGTGAATTGTGAAAGTTATTACTATTAGCTTGAGGAAATCTAATGCTTCTAGCTAGCAATTATATACTAGCTCTATATATGACGCGCATCATATCTCAGCATGCATGTGCACACTAACTTAATTGTTTCAACCTTCAAAACATCACTACTTTCCTTCCTTACATAATGTTTAATCACCTATATTATTGTGCTTTAATGCCTATTATCATACAACGTTAACTTCCAGATGTAACTTATCTTTTTCCTCTCCTCCTACGAGGTTAACCTATAATGTGCTTAAATGCTATATATTAATTAGTTAAATTAGATGTTATTGTCCTTTTTTTTTATTTGAGAGCTAGGAAAAAGTTCTTGGGGTTAATATTATGCCTAATTTAACTGGAATATTTAATATTTAAAATTAACCAAACATTGAAATCGAACTTTAATAGTATGAAATCAACTTATTAGGGTATATGGATGATATAATTTCATTTCATATAGGGAAAAAGTACGAATTACTACCCCCGCACAACTATCGGGGTCTGACGAATTCTCCCCGAATACAAAACCGCCATTTCTTCACCTCAGGCTTTACAAACGCAGCACAATAACCCCCCCAGCATAATCTGTGTGGGGTTTTGATCTACGTGGCAGTCAGTTAGCAATTCATTTATAAAAAAATAGTTGGCCACTATCAATTTCTCTCTCTCTCCTGTCTCTCTCTTCTGGTCTCTTCCAATCTTCTCTCTCAGTCTCTCTCTCTTCTCTCCTCGTCTCTCTCTCTCTCTCTCCATAGACGGCGACGGCGGAGGCAACGAGCGGTGGCGGAGGGGCAGCGGCGAGGCAGGCGGCGGCGGAGAGGCGAGCGCGGCGAGGTGGAGGATGCAGTGGTAGCAGCAGTGACACGGAAGACGCATCCTGTTGAACAAATCGCCCCCAAGGCCAACAAATCGAAACTAGAAGACTCAACTGTTTTGCTCCAAACTCCAGACGCAGATAAGACGGGGCCAGAGCAATCAAACACATAATCCGACCCCAATTGCATTGATTCAGTATTAACCGCAGGCTTTAATAATCCATGCAATATGTTCTATCTGTGAAAAGCCAAACCTCGGAACCCCAGAGAACCTAGCCTGTATATCATAATCATCGCCAACACTCCACCCCCCCCTCGCCCAAAAAACACCCACTGCATAACACCGATGAGACCTAAGCTCATATTTTGCATCACATGACCATGATTCTTTTACTCAGTAATCCATCGTGAATTGTTGAAATTATATCACCTACTAGCCTTCGAGGAAATCTATATGCTTCTAGCTAGCATTATATACCTAGCTCATATATCGACCGCGCATTCATAACTCTCAGCATGCATGTTCACACTAACTTAATGTATTCAACTCCAAACACACACCTCCTCCTACGAGTAACACTATATTGCTTAAATCTATATCCATTAATTAGTAAATTAATATTGAATCCATTTTTTATTTGAGAGCTAGAAAAATTCTTGCTAATTAATTTTAATGCCTAATTAACTGAATATTTCAAATTTAAAATTAACCAAAACAATCTGAAATCGAATTTTGAATAGTACTGCAAAAAATCAACTTATTAGGGTATATGCGATATATAATTCATTTCATATAGGAAATACGAATTACACCCCCCCACCAAACTATCCGTCGACCCGAATTACCCCCCGAATCACAAAACCGGCCATTCCACCCCCTAGCTTACAAACAGACAAAAAACCCCCCCTCAGCTCAATCTTAGTGTTTTAATCCTACTGGCAGTCATTACAATTCATTTATTAAAAAATAAATAGTCGGCCACCTATCAATTTCTCGCTCTCTTCTCTCTCTCTTCTTCTCTTTCCCAATCTCTCTCTCAGTCTCTTCTCTCTTTCTCTCTCTCTCTCTCTCTCTCTTTCCATCAGACTGGCGACCGGCGGATTGCAACGAGCGTGGCGGAGGTAGGCAGCGGCGAGGCGAAGGCGCGGCGGATGAGGCAGCGCGGCGACGGTGGAGGACTGCAGTGTAGCACCAGTACGACACCGGAAACGACGCCATCCTCGCCTTGAACCAAATCGCCCCCAAGGCCCCAACCAAATCGAACCAGAAACTCAACTCGTTGTCCAAACTCCAGACGCAGATCAAGACGGGCAGCCGAGCGGGATCCGAGGAATTCCACGGAGGCGAATACGCCGAAATCCCCAATTGAATTCCCCACCGGGATTCGAATTGGGGGTTTCGGGGAGGAGAGGAGACTAGGGGAGGCAGAGGAGGGGAATTGCAGGGGGCGGTGGGTGAGTGGGTGCGCCGCTTTTATTCCGGACGGCGTCGTTGCGGGGGCGGCGCCGCCGAGGTCTGACGGCGGTGGGCGAAACCGGACGTGCCGAAGCTGGCGCTGCACTTCGAGGGCGTCAGGATGGACCTGCCTCGGGAGAACTACGTGTTCGAGGTCGATGATGCGGGTAGCAGCACCGTCTGCCTCCGCCGCCGCTCACCTCGCCGCCGCCGCCGCCTCCTCCGCCGCGCTCGCTGCCTCCACCGTTGCCGTATGATGGAGAAGAGAGTGAGAGATTGGGAAAGTGACAGAAGAGAGAGAGAGAGAGACTGACAGGTGGGGCCCACCTATTTTTTCATAAATAAATTGCTGAGGGATTGCCACGTAGGATCAAAACCACCACGGATTGAGTCGGAGAGGGGGGATTATTTGTCCGGTTTTGTAAAGTTGGGGGTGAAGAACATCCGGTTTTGTGGTTAGGGGATAATTCGGTCGACCGCGATAGTTCAGGGGGTAATTCGTACTTTTTCCTTTCATATAGTGTGTATGTATCTTATAATCTTGTCAAACTATTGAATCACCCTCGTTCACTTTGTTGCCAAAGTCACCCTTACCGAATTTTGATAATGCTAAGTTTGGTATATTTTACTATTACCAAATTTTGGTAGTGTTAGATGTACTCCCTCCGTTTCATCTTATGTTTGATCAAATTTATAGAAAAGTTTAGCAACATCTAGAACACTAAATTAATTTCATTAGAACTAGCATTTAATATATTTTCATAATATATTTATTTTGTGTTAAAAATATTGATATATTTTTCTATAAACTTGGTCAAAATTAAAAAAGTTTGACTAGAAAAAGGTTAAAACAACTTATAATATGAAACAAATGTAGTATTTAGTTTGAAGCCTTACCAAAATTTAACAGAGTTTTGCTTTAAGAAATCTTATGAAATTACTGATCTTTTGTTCAATATCAATTATAAAGTTATATTTAGTTTTATCCTATCAAAATTTGGTAATGCTAAAATTTGATAGGGTTGAAATTTGATAGGGTTGAAAGTGATAATAAAATGAACATGTCCTCCGCAGTGTCGTGAAGCTGTTGATGCATGACTTCACCTAATATGATGCAAATTCTGGCGATAAGGAATATATATTCCCACATTTGGGTGTACTCTAATTATGCTGGTCTTCGTCGTGTTAGATGGTTCATTCACATTTCACAAGTATGTGTGCATATGTGTCTTGCGTATAATAAAAAAAATTACTAGTATATCTTACTATTGAGGGGATAATAAGTACATTAAATTGCCTTCGAATGAGCTATATCATAATTAATCAATTAACTAGTGGGGGGAATTTGTCACTCCACGGCATTAAAAGGATTCAAGAAAGTAAACAACTTCACTCAACTTGGATTACACGACAATGATGTTCATCTGCTCCAGGTATTGGTTGCATTATATTGCACTTGACAATAATATTTGCAAACAGCCAAACAATGTCTACCTCAAAATCAAGTGGTGATGTCGAAAAGCCCTACATGGAAGATGTAGTAACATCGATAAGTTGCTTACGGTATGATCCAGTAGGAAAAACATCATCTTCGGGAAGATCTTCAAGATTAGCTTAGTCATAATTATTTGAACCTCAACTAGTTTAGGAACAAACAGACTAAAAGTTACAGTACGCAAGGTTGAAAATTGCAGACATAAATTAAAAATGTGTGTGTGTAGGACGAAAATTTGAACTAATTAATTTGTTTGGTCGAATTTGGTCATTCTGTGTTTATTGAAAAAAAAACAAATCTTGGCTGAAACAATATCCCACCGATCGAGGGAACTGATAGATCATGAAATTTCTAATCGTTATATGGAATCCCTGGTTAATTACACATGGTAGACAGGTGAGGTAGGTAAAAAGAGGAAAAGCCTGAAAAATCCCCACAAAGAAAAACTACCAAAAAAAAGCCTCGGAATTTATTGGGGTGTGTAAAATTGACTGGTGCACTAGAGTGTAGAACAGCACTGGAATCAATTATACATATTGTAAATAGTGAAATCAATTATATCTCCCACAAAGATACTAGTTTTGGATGAGAAGCCAGTTTGGTAATTATTGAGGTCATTAGCGTAGCTAAGCTTGCTTGTGTGTGTCATGCTTTTGCTGGGCCACACACACACCAACAAAGATTATATGTGGTGGTCCAGCCCAAATGTACAAGCTAAGGTTCTCTTTTCTGTTTGCTCCTCCCGTTTAGCATTTCATTTTTACTGTGTTTTGATGTTTCTTTTTTCAAAAAGAAAAAGTAATTTTGATGTCCAGCAGTAGTGACAATTTTTCATCCTTGTGACGTGTCCAAGCATTTTTGTTCTGTTTTATGAACGAAGGCGACAATTGGTTGCAAAATTCTAGGCATGCATCATTTCACGCACTACATTATCGATAAGAAATCATTGTTATTATACAATTCTGAGGAATAAGGTCATACTAAATTAAGTGGAAACATTCTCCCGCCACACAATACAATGCTTACTAATACCAACATCTAATGATATATCTGTATATGGTGTCTTGGAGAATCATACCACACAATTTTTCTTCTCGGATTCGGTGTTTAATTTTATTTTTACGAGCTTGTGATTAGAAGAGTTAAAGGCAAACAAAGGAGAGAATATACTCTATACCACTGATTTTGTTCGAGTTTAATGATTTTTCATTAATGTTTCTATTTCTATAATATACTAGTGACTTTATTAATTTTTCTAGAACATATTATTGGGCTGGACCTTTTTCAGATAGTAGATGATACCCAAAATACTCTTTGATATATACAAGGTTAACAATTAATTTGTCTCATTAGAAGTTTCAAAATATGAAAAAATTTTATATGACCTCCTTGCTGTTAACAGTGAAATTTGGTAAGCCCGGAGTAATCATTGGCTTAGAGTCAGCATCGGCTTCGAAATCCTGAGATTAGCCGATGAGAGTTATCAAGTCGTCAGTTGTCGAATTCTTGCTATATTTGGTTAAGGAAATTGATCTACTAAAGGAAGCTTATCCAGAAGAGACCGAGTTTAAAGAGAATGCGGCATGGCAAGTTACTATTAATTAGGAATAGTTTGTTAGTTTCTTTTTATCTTTAGGAAAGTACATTTAGTGTTCAATAGGGACTCTATGTTTTCCTTTTATCTTTAGGAAAGTTTCTTTCTTGTCCGACAAGGACTTGTATCAACCCATGGGTATAAATATGTACACCCGGGGTCTATGTAATCTATCGTATGATCAATACAATTCGGCGCATCGCCACCTTTTACCTTTTTTACTTTATTTTATCGTCCGGTGGGACTTGGCACCTGACGCGGGGCTGCATCGGTGTTCGATCTCCGGCGAAGGGATAAGTCCAATATTCCGCCGGTCCAGGCAATTGTATCGTTTACGTCGGCGTCGTTCAAGGCTGCATCAGTACATTCGACCTCTTGGATTGCTCTGGTTTGGATGATATATTTGCCTACCTATTTATCATATGTCTCTGTTAATCTAGTCTTAGCATATCAATTTAGCTCTATCGGCTGCTTCTCGTTTTAGGGTTTCTGCCGGTATCGACTAAATCGCATTGCTAGATTAGATGAGCTTAGACATCTACCACCCTGAAAACTCAGTCAACAGCCTGATTGTCTAGATATTATGTTTCTTTTCATACTTAGTGCTGCATCAGTTAAGTTTGATCTACTAAGTCGTGCTTAGAAACATAATCTCTAGCCTGCTTCTTGATTGCCAATAAGGGTTTTATCGGGGTTTCAGCCGGTGAGTTATCTGGACGTTACATCGGCTCATAAGGATTGCATATACATATAAGTTGGATTTAGCCTATGACAACAAAGGTTTCACTGTTTAATCTAATCTTGTGGATTTCATGACATCGGACCTCCAGCCGATGTGTGCTTTAACCTTCGGATCGATGCTTATTTATCATATCATTATTTGCCGATTGGTTTATGCTAGATTATATTGTTATTTTATTACATCATCATCAGCCGATTGCCTTTATATCATTATCTACACTGGACATATAGCCGATTGCTTACACCCTATCGCTATCGGCTGGTATCGGCATCGGCTATTATCGGCTATCGGTTGGAACTACTCCATCGGCTTGTTAGCCGATCGGCTATTTTGATCTACTATTTGCATATCTTGTCAGTTGCAGGATCAAACTGACTGGCACGTCCGCATCTCATCAAGATTTAGACCTGCACAGCAGCTAAGCAGATCTCCCAGGCCAGTGTGTTTGATTTTTTCGTCAACACTTACACAACATGAAAGTTTATACATAAGTTCTAAGTTCTTTTTGTATTATTTTTTTAGAAAAAATATTTTTGTGTGGTATATGTGAGAGAAATTGCTTACACAAAAAATCTTATATAGCATATGAAAGATAATTTATATTAAAAACAACAACACAAAAGTATTTTATATATCATATAATAGATAAGTTATATTTTACAAAAGGTAGAAATACAAAAAAAATTGAAACTTATTGTGTAACGGAGCCAAATAAAAAATACATTTTTTAAAAAACTCTAATGAGATAAATCCCTTGTTAACTTTGTATGTCTCTAAAGGTACTTGGCTTTTTTTTTAAAAAAAAAAGCCTAACCTCATTGCGTAGTATAAAAAAATTGATAAAGTCGCCGGTATATTATAAAAAGAGGCAATTTCAGTGGTGAAATGTTGACTAGGACAATACTTAGTAGTCCCTCTATCCCAATTTAATCATCACCTAAGATTTTTAAGATTTTCTCAAAATGATCATCATCTAACAAAGTTTTTCTTTATTTATTTGTACAAATAGTAAATGTGCATCGTGAAATCCCTACATGCTTACATGCAAGGGATCAAGATTAATATCTTTTGGTCCAACCCATGCAATTTTAAGTGTGAATTAATTTTTGTTGGAGACAAAACGCCGAAACACCTTGATCGATGATGAGTAATTTCAGAATGATGGATATCTTGGTGTTCTTGGTTTTTGTAACATTTGGTTATGGGATGATCAAATTGGGATGGACGGAGTAGTATATAATAGATTCTCTCTACACTATTCGATTTCCAATGTATGACATCTATCGCTTGTTGGATAATTATATATATTTGTATATGGTGTCTTAGAGAATCATACCACACAATTTTTCTTCTGGGATTCAATATTTTTGTTTTTATAAGCCGGTGAGTAGAAGAGGTAAAGGTAAACAAATGAGAAAATCTACTCTATATCATTGATTTTGTTTGAGTTTAATGATTTGTCATTGATGTTTTCTCTTTCCATAATATATCGACTACTTTGTCAATTTTTCTACAATATATTATTGGGCATGACATTTTTAGAAAATACCCAAAATACTCTTAGAGACATATAAGGTTAACAAATGATTTATCTCATTAGAAGTTTAAAAAAATATGAAAATTTTTATTTGGCCCCCTTACACAACATGGAAGTTTGTATATAAGTTTTAAGTTCTTTTTTATTATTTTTTAGAAAAAAATATTTTTGTGTGGTATATGAGAGAGAAATTACTTACACAAAAGATAATAGCAAGAAAATAACTTATATAGCATATGAAAGATAATTTACATTAAAAACAACAGCACAAAAGAGTTTCTTATATAGCATATAATATATAAGTTATATTTTACAAAAGGTAGAAATAAAAAAGATGGAACTTATTATCTACAACCTTCGGGGCCAAACAAAAATTTTATAATTTTCCGAAAATTCTAATGAGATAAATCACTTGTTAACTTTGTATGTTCTAAAAGCATTTTGGGTATTTTTGAAAACAAAAAGGCCAAGCCTCATGGCATATTATAGAAAAATTGATAAAGCCGATGCTATATTATAAAAGGATGCAAAGTCATTGGTATATTGTTGAAATAGGACAATACTCAGCAGTATAGAATAGATTCACTCTAAACAAGTACGTTCCAATGTATGACATCGTTGAATTTTGGTCGTCGTTTTGACCATCATTATTAAAAAGTATTGTGTAATTATCATTTAATCTGTTAGGATATTCAATTTATCACTAGTATTTAACATGGTTTATATTTTTTATATTTGCCCAAAATTTTCCAAATAAGACAATTTTAAACGTAGGAGTATGTCAAATTAATACGTCATATATTAAAAACGGAGGAAATAGCCTGCTTTATCAGTGTTAGGAAAAGCTAAACTCTGTCTTAGGACAATTTCTTTAGAGTCCTGTTGACGAATAGAGGACGAAGAAGATTCTCCCACAACCCGGTTTACTCCCTCTGTTAAAAGAAAAATGAATCAAATCTAAGAATGAATCCCAGACACAAAATAAAATCCTAAGTTTTAATCTAGATATACATGTATATTTTGATTCATTCATAGGATTTTTTTTTTGACAGAGGAGTTTGCAGACACTACTTACCATGGTTTATGACATCTAGATTAGTCATTGCAAGATTGACTATCTTAGGCAACTGTTTGGTTGCAGTTATCATTTTAGTTCACTTAAAGATTTTACTAAAATACCTAAACAAATATTTACTAAGATATTAAGTAACTTGAAACAAAATGAGTATTTTATAGGGACTATATATAATTTCAAAAAAATTCCTCAAAAATCTTTTTAATACAACTATACTATAACAATTATATAACTTAAGTGTAATACTATCTAACTTACAGTATAAATTCATGAATTTAAAGTAGCAAATAACATATGCATGGCACAGGTCGTACGTTTGACCATTCATCTTATTAAAATATTTGTATTATATTTAATCTGTAGGAATATTCATTTATCTAGTAATTTAACATGGTTTATATTTTTTATATTTGCCCAAATTCAAATAAGACATTATTAAAACGTAGAGTATGGTTTTCAAAATTAATACGTCATATATTAAAAACGAGGAAATAGCTGCTTTAATTCATGTTAGGAAAAGCTAAACTCTGTCTTAGGACAATTTTTTTAGAGTCCTGTTGACGAATAGAGGACGAAGAAGATTCTCCACAACCAACGGTTATCCCTCTGTTAAAAGAAAAATGATCAATCTAAGAAATGATCAGACACAAAAAATCCTAAGTTTTAATCTAGATATAATGTCATATCTTTGATTCATTCATAGGTTTTTTTTGACAAGGAGTTTGCAGACATACTTACATGGTTTAAATTGACATCTAGAATTAGTCATTGCAAGATTGATACTTAGGTCAACTGTTTTGGTTGCAGTTATCATTTTAGTTCACTTAAAGATTTACTAAAATATAAACAAAATTTACTAAGATTTTAAGTAACTTGAAAACAATGAGTATTTTATAGGATATATATAACTTTCAACAAAAAAATTCCTCAAAAAATCTTTTTAATACAATAACTATAACAATTATATATACTTAGTGTACTACTATCTAATTACAGTTAAATATGAATTTAGTAGCAAATAACATATGATGGCACAGGGTGGTTAGTGGAGTACGCTTGCAAGTAAAGTTTGTGGGTTTTCGATCCTGAAGTTTTCCCACACCACAGCACGAATTCAAAGCTCATCTAATGGTCAAAGAATCGGAAGTAACCATCAACATGATCTCGAGCTCTGGAGTGTAAAGATTGGTAGACAGTATTCTCTGTTCATAATAATTTTTTTTATATGATTAAAATTTGTCCTAAATGTTACAGTAAAATAGTATAGTGTCCCATCATCATTCTGATATTAAATTATACTTACTTCTAAACCATAACTATCTCTTCGGTCTTCTTATACACATTTAATGGAGGAGGATTAACACTCCTCCTTTTCAATACTTAATACTCTCCATATAATATAAACTTGTTTAATTTGACTAATATTATACTAACCTATATATGACAAATATATGTATGCTATAATCATTTAGATTTATTTTGAAAGTATTGTTCTGTGATGCTAATTTTATTTGTTGGAGAATATAACAAGAAAAAAATTAATGATCAAAATAACAATTATGCCGTAGAAAAAATATTAGGTTCTTATATTTGTTAACGGAAGGAGTTATGCCTAATTAGTAGATGGATTTACTAGTAATTTTTTTGGGGCCGGTAGTGTTTTAAGCCGGTTATACTCGCTCGGTAAAAAAAAAGAGAGCTTTTTACGGTGTTCGCGAGGTATTTGAAATACTGAGAGGTAAGACAATGTGTAGTTGATTTAAGAGAGGGCAAGGTACGGAATAACATTTTGTAATGCATGGGGTGGAGTAATAAACTAGTGGAAATATGGTATTTTTTTCTGGTGATCGAGATAGCTGCTCATGTGATCGGTGCTTCAACTTGGAAATTAAAACAAAGAAATCTTCCGCAGATTTAGTGGATTGAATTGATATGCATGGAGAAAAAGCGAAAAGACTGATTCTTTTGTTCTCCTCCACATTCTTTCTTGTCTGGCCATGCTTCCTCCTGCTCCAGCTCACGATTTTCCAACACTCCTCACCATTTCGTCGAACAAGTTGGGAGAAAAGCGAAGACTGATAGTCTCCTTTGTTCTCCTCCACCATTCTTTCTTGTCCATGGCCATGCTTACCTCCCTCCATCAAGCTCCGACCGCTCCAACCACTCCCTCACACTTTCGTCAACAACGTTCGGAAAACGGAATCCCTATCGACAGGGATGCGTGTGACCGCCCTTAGATGGCCGAAAATACCAACTTGA
>JAJSRW010002602.1:0-17933 GCA_022414725.1 Microglena sp. YARC | reverse complement strand
CCCCGTGTCATTGGTTGGGATAACCGAGGAACGTATGCTCGTCATCGAATATTTTTTTGTGTCGTAATTCACTTCTATTTGCTTGCGATTGCATCAGGTCAACGTTTTCATTTTACCTGTGTAGCACTGCAAGTACCGTCAAACCATGCCAAAAGAGAATCCACGGGTATTTGTTTAATCCTTTGGGATGTCACTGAATACCTCTTTCAAAGTTTGCCATGTACCTCCTCTCAGATCTGTCCAGGAAGAGACTTAGAGCAGTAAACAATGGTCATGATACTACAAAAACATGTTCTGGACATCTCAGCGCTGTCCTAAAAATGACTTGGTACTAAATTATGTGAAACATTTGAAAAACTCAATAAGTTATAATACTATTAAAAGTACTTCAAGGAAAATCTATAATAATATATATATGTAATACTATGTGATTTTTCATACATTCAATCTAAATAATTAAATTGTATTGATGTCCAACTGTTTTTAAAAGTTTGAGATAAACATGTCTAAACCGATATTGTTGCGCTGACTGGAGGGAAGAAGAAATGCTCCATGAAATCAAACTAGTATTTGACTTTCTGTTCTTAATGGTCTATATATATTCATATGTCCGCATACAAATAGATCAGCCCACATGGATAAATATTATCACCAAACGAGCTTTCCATGACCGGACAAATATGTGCGCTTGGAGGCCAAAGCTTTCAACGGCAATTCAAGCAATCAGCTTACCCACTCTACCACTTACTGCTAAACTAGGCAGGCCCCTGTTCGTCGAATTTAAACGCAAGGCTAACTACCTTACAAAGCTTTCAGATATGGAATCAGCATGGCTATTTTAAAATCTTAATACCTCTCTTCAAAGTTTGCCATGTACCTCCTCTCAGATCTGTCCAAGAAGAGACTAGAGAGAAACAATGGTCATGATTAAACTAAGATCAACTTAACTTCATCGAATTTAATGGAAGTCATCGGAGATACTTGTCGCTACTATGAACAGTGGCAAAGTAAACTTTCTTTAATTTTATGGTGGGATATTTGGTACCTTGGTCCTCTCCAAAATCTTGACATGTAATTAATCAAATGCAAAGTAGGAGTTCTCACTGTACACACAGTGTTAGCTCTTGCTAATTTGGAACTCCACTACTGCAAGGCAGGAGCAGGTCTATAACTAGTACTACTATGCATAAACCTTCAGCCCTGGGAGGTACGACCATCAACGCCGTCCATCCATCTCCTCTGCTCCAAGAAGCAAACACCAAGAACAAAGAGGAGGGAGAGGAGAGATAGAGGAGAGGAGTTCCTTTTCTCTCACCACTTCTTCCTTTCAAGCTCAGACGGTGGCCGCCTCACCGGATCCAAGAGAAAACCTCTCTTCCGTTTATGGATTCTTTCTCTTGAGTTCTTGAGGTTTATTTGGTTTTTCTTTGAGTTTTTTACTCGTTTTTTCTCGATTTCTCGATTTCGATGACTCGGAAAAACTAAATAGGTTCTCTAGATGACAAGTGAGCAAGAAAATTTCTAGCACGGAGAAGCTCCTCATGAGATTGACAGAAGAGAGTTGAGCACACGGCGTGATGGCCGGCATTTAAAATCTATCCCGTCCTCCGCGTGCTCACTTCCTCTTTCTGTCCACCCTCTTTCTCTCAGGGGCTAACTCCTATCCAGATCTATTAGCAGGCTTAACAAAAATCACTTAAATTAACTTTTATTGGTCTGTTTACTCAATCTTGATTTCTATGATCTAGCCTTTTCCTCCAAAGAGCACTAGAAACCACCCCCTATGCTTGGTAGAGAGAAACCTCATGCTTGGTACAGAAGAAATCAGCCACAAGAAGACAGAGAGAACGCATGCTTGAAGTACTCTGTCTTTTCTCCCACACTTTACCTGTCACCTCCTTTCTCTTAGATGTGCGTAAATTGCATATGCTTTACCCCTGTTTTCTCAATTCTTTTTCCAGCCGTGCTGTCGCCGGAAACTACTACCGAGGGGGAGGAGTGATACGGATGCTGGTGATAATGTTTAGTCCCGGCTAGTGGTACTGGGATAAATGATTGGTTTTGCCTACCTGTTTTCCTTATCCCCAAACTTATTTCCCTACTCTTGCATGGTAGTATACTCCTTGCCGTTGGGAGCTGAAGCATGGAGCATGCTTTGCCCAGTACACGGAGCACTGTGGTGATTCATCAAAACAGGATTAAACCGGATCTCTCTCTCTTTCTTCTTCTACCCAATTCTCTTCTCTTCACTTCTCTCTTTTTGCCTCTCTTGTTTTTCAGCTAAAGTCCTTGTGCAGGTTGTTGGCCATGGTGGTGGTTCATCAAGTTATTGCTTGGTCAAAAAGGGCATGGAAGAGGTAACAGATGACCCCATATTTGGCATGCAAGGTTGTTTCGCTATGCGTTTGCCAGATCTGGCTCGCATCTTAGGTTAGCCCGGCCCCTCTCCCTCCCTCACATACACACACACTCTTTGCCCTTGTTGGTCTCTTGCTTGTCTTCCCCAACCACTGTAAAACGGGGAGTCTGTTACTGTGTTACTGGCTGAGCTTGCCATGTAGTTGTGTTTCCAATTCATGGTCTGTTTTTTTTCACCTGTGGTTTGGTCATATTTCTTCAGTTTCTTTACCATGTGGCGATGGAAGGTGATAATTGCTTGTTTATTGCAAGGTTTTTGGCATCTTGGCGGTGGCCTTCACTGCGCTGTAAAAACTCTGACATGGAAGCACGCATTACCTTCATCTTCTCTTTTCAGGATAAAGGTCATTCATTCATGTTTATGGCCAGCAAAGGCCAGCAACTACACGCATTAATTCCAACAAGGTACTACTCCTGTGCTCTAACCATTATCATCGGTGGCATATGTTCTTGTTGGAAAGGTTTATCTGCCTTTGTACAAGCTAATACAGCTAGTTGGTGTTTACTTCTTACTATTTGTGATTTGATTCCACTTCTGTTGTCAATCCGATGGTTATTGGTTTCAGTGGATTAACTTTAATTTCCCTTGTTATAGCACTGTATGCGTATTTTAGCTAAGTGTTAATAGAAATTATTTTTCACTGGCGTTAATAGATAATTATTAGGATCTATACAAAGGAAGATCATTTTATCTTTATTCATCAATTTGATTGTGCTGCACTGTGATCTAACTGAACCTATATATCAAGCGTCCATATATCAGCTGATTCTTTACATTAAGAGACAAACGATAAGCTATCTGTATTCCACCCCGTTGCGATTTTGTGTTCAAACTAGTCAAATAACTTACCTAATAACTTCCTAGAAGGAGATTTATTGCTATAATTCACCTGTGTGGATAGAAATGTGCACACATAGAAGTAAAAAAGCTAAGCCTGCCTTGTCAATGACGATCATCTTGCAGGGATTTTGGGCATGAGATATGGATTTCCAAGCTGATGATCTTTACAAAAGTCCACTTCATGTGCTTACCATGCTGCGCGCTGCAGTCCCATTCTGAGAGGTAATTATTGTGTAGCGCGTTGATTTTGTCAACATTATTTACTTTGCTTTATTGGTGTTGTTAACTATGCATGTTGCGTGATTCTTTTTAACAGGAAATTTCTGCTAATTTATTTTGTGCATGCATCTCAGCCCTCTTTTCATTGATAATTAGTTCAAATTAGTTAATGTTGATCCATTCCTTTTGTGATGGATACCATCACAAAACATGGTTATCTTGTCCAAGGTTTCGATAAGTATGGTAAATGCCAAAAAAAAAAACTCTGCTGAATTAATTAGAATTGGCCCCTGTAGATTTTGCGAAATGATACTTAATTATATATGTCGAATTCATTATGTTACTTTCTACGAGTTCATATAAAGAGATCACCATATACGATATGCATTTAATTGCCCCCATCATTAGGACTTGTATAAATTAGGAGTTGCATATGATAGCATTAGCTACATGAGAGCAGACATCCTAATGATCTAAAAACAAAACTAATTTATATGTGGACAATATTAAACTAGGGTAATTCAACTTTTATCTGTTAAAACAACAAAAGAAGTAATAGTCTTAAAAACAGCTCGAAAGTAGTTGCTGCAATAGTTTTACCCCTTTGCCGCTTAATAGTTTTGTTGATTCGACGATGTGCTTGTACTGTTCTACTCCGTGGATGAAGAGAGTGCTGAGAAGTAAATAATGACGTGTTTGAAATGAAAATATTTGGACATGCATTTTGCTGTATGCAGCTGCTGTTACTACATATATATTTACACCACTACATGCAGGAAACTCAAGTCACTGGATATATATAGCCCCCCTTATTTTTTATAACTTTACTAATTATTAATCATGGATAAAAATATTTTTATAAATATTCTATTAATCTATTTTATTATTTTGGTGTCTACTTTTCTTTAACAACAACGGCGATCGAACTATGATGGACTTATATATAATTAGTTACATGTATGGATTGAAATCACATATATAAGTAGCACATTAAAAAAGTGAAACCACATTAAACCTAATTAATAAAAAGTAAGACATAAAATATTTTAAGATGGGCTGCGCGAGTACATATCCCTTTTTCCTGTTAACAGTTGCGTTGTGAGAATTTTCTTTACATAACACTGATAGCGCCTATAGGTGGACTAAAGCATATATATAACAATATTACTACCAATAGGAGTTAAAGGATCTTTGAGCTAGGATCGATAAGCCGCCAGAAATTAAGAAATAGCAACTAAAAATAATTTATGTATAGATATCTTTTATATTTATGTAATTAACGATTTAGAAGTCAAATTAAAAATTAAATTTATGTTAAACTAAACTTCTAGATAAAACTAAAAAACTAAGTTTATAATTATAATTTTATCCAATGATAAGCTAATAAAAAAAATCACACCTGCCAAATTATTGGAACAAGCGCGGCGCCAACCAGCCTATACTATATGGTATTAAGTCACATCTATGAGCAACCAGAAACTAAGAAAAGAAAAGAAATGTGCATTAATGTGGCCTGAATCTGACACCTGATCCACTTTACTAGATCTAGACAAGCCAAGCTCTTGCCATTGAAACTTAAAAATTTTATGATCATAAAAAGAAATAACATTTGTTGTGTTTAATCAGGGGTGTAAAGTTTTGGATGTCACATCGGATATTAACGGACACACATTTGAAGTATTTAAGAGCTAAATTTTCACAAAACTACACGTTTTGTGGTCAAGTTGCAGAAAACCACACACACTTTGACACTTGGCACTTAAGTACATATATTTACTGACCACACTATCAATGAATGGATTCACCTATTAGATGACGTGTTGTTCCACTAGGATAGAACGTGGCATCATATTAATTTCGTGCATAATGTCTTTGTTGAAAGGTTAATCATTCTTTGTACAAGCTAATTACTAGCTAGTGGTGTTTACTTCTATATTTGTGAATTGATTCACTTCTGTTGTCAATCCTATGTGTTATTGTTTCAGTATAACTTTAATTTCCTTGTTATAGCACTGTATGTATTTTAGCTAAGTTTAATAGATAATTATTTTTCACTGGGCGTTAATAATAATTATTAGATTATACAAAGGAGATCATTATCTTTATTCATCATTTGATTGTGTGCACTGTTGATCTAACTAACCTATATATCCAAGGTCCATATATCAGCTGATTTCTTTACATAAGAGACAGACGATAGCTATGTATCCACCCCTTGCCGATTTGTGTCAACTAGTAAATTAACTACCTAATAAGCTTCCTAGAAGGAGATTTATTGCTATAGATTCACCTGTGTGGATAGAAATGTGACACATAGAAGTAAAAAAGCTAAGCTGCCTTGTCAATTGACCGATCTCTTGCAGGGATTGGGATGAGATATGATTCAAGCTGATGGATGCTTTACAAAAGTCACTTCATGTGCTTGACATGCATGCGCGTGCATCCCATTCTGAGAGGTAATTATTTAGGCGTTATTTTGTCAACATTATTTACTTTGTTTTATTGGGTGTGGTTAACTATGCATGTTGGTGATTCTTTTTAACAGAAATTCTGCTAATTTATTTTTGGTGCATGCATCATGCCCTCTTTTCATGTGATAATTAGTCAAATTAGTTAATGTGATCCATTCCTTTGTATGGATCCATCACAAACATGGTACTGTCAAGGTTTGATAAGTATGGTAAATGCCAAAAAAAACTCTCTGAATAATTTTTAGAATTGGCCCTGTAGATTTTGGAAAATGAACTAATTATATATGTCGAATTATTATGTTACTTTCTACGAGTTCATATAAAGAGATCATCCATATACGGATATGCATTTAATTGCCCTCATCATAGGGGACTTGTATAATTAGGAGTTGCATATGATAGCATTAGATACATGAGAGCAGACATTCCTAATGATCTAAACAAAAATCTAATTTTATTGGACAATATTAACTAGGGTAAAATTCACTTTATCTGTTAAAACAACACAGAAGTATATAGTCTTAAGAACAGCTCGAAAGTAGTTGTTTCAATAGTTTACCCTTTGCCGACTTAATAGTTTTGTTGATTCGACGATGTCTTGTACTGTTCTACGGTGGATGAAAGAAGTGTGAGAAGTAAAATAATGTACGTGTTGAAATGAAAATAATTTGGACATGCATTTTGCTGTATGCACTGGTTAACTACATATATATTTACACCACTACGATGAGGAAACTCAAGTTCACTGGATATATATAGCCCCTTATTTTTATAACTTACTAACTTATTAATCATGGATAAAAATTTTATAAATATTCTATTAATTCTATTTTATTATTTGGTGTCTACTTTTCTTAACACAACGGCGATCGAACTATAGATGACTTTATAATAATTAGTTTACATGTATGGGATTGAAAGCATATATAAGTAGGCACATAAAAAGTGAACACATTAAAACTAATTAATAAAAAGTAAGAACATAAAATATTTTAAGATGGGCTGCGCGAGTACATATCTTTTTCCTGTACAGTTGCGTTTTGAGAATTTTCTTTACATAACACTAGTAGCCGCTACTAGGTGGACTAAAGCATATATATAACAACTATTACTACCAATAGGAGTAAAGGATCCTTTGAGCTAGGATCGATAAGCCGCAGAAATATAAGAATAAGCAACTAAAAATAATTTATTATAGATATCTTTTATAATTTATGTATTAACGATTTAGAAGTCAATTAAAAATAAATTATGTTAAACTAACTTCTAAGATAACTAAAAATAAGTTTATAATTATAATTTATCCATGATAAGCTAATAAAAAAAATCACACCTGCAAATTATTGGAACAGCGCGCCAACCAGCTATACTATATGGTAATTAAGTCACATCTATGAGCAACAAAACTAGAAAAGAAAAGAAATGTGATTAATGTGGCCTGAATCTGACACCTGATCATTTACTAGACTAGACAAGCCAACTCTTGCATTGAAACTTGAAATTTTATATCATAAAAGATAAACATTTTGGTTTGTTTAGATCAGGGTGTAAAGTTTTGGATGTCACATCGATATACGGACACAATTTGAAGTATTAAGAGTAAATTTCACAAAACTACACGTTTTGTGTCCAAGTTGCAGAAAACCACACACACTTTGACACTTGGCACTTAAGTACATATATTTCTGTACCACACTATCAATGAATGGATTCACCTATTAGATGACGTGGTTGTTCCACCTAGGATGAGAAGTGGCATCATATTAATTTCGTGCAATGGCTGATAATTGGATGCCATGTCCTCATCCTAAGTGGAACAGCCACGTCATATCACAGGTGAATCCATTCATTGATAGTGTGGTTTTGTGAAACTACACTCCTAAAATATATGTACTTAAGCGCCAAGTGTCAAAGTGTGTGTTTGGTTTTCTGCAACTTGGATCACAAAACTGTGTAGTTTCATGAAATTTACTTAAGTATTAAACATAGACTAATAACAAAACAAACTACAGAATCCGCCAAGCCTAATTAATCCACCATTAGCAAATGATTACTGTAGCATGTAGAGTACCACTTTGTTAGATCATGGAGCAATTAGGCTTACAATATTTCGTCTCGTAATTTACACGAAATTTATGTAATTAGTTATTTTTTTCGTTTATATTTAATACTCCATACATGTTTCTAAACATTCGATGTGACATGGTGAAAAATTTTTCCAGGGGATCTAAACATGGCCTTTTATATATGATCTTAGAACACACTTATTTGAGATTTTTAATCAGCAGTCATCTACGGGAAAAAATGGTATACTCCGCAGCACTTTCTAAGCAGTAAATCCTTATATTATGGGATAGTACTAGTTTTATTAGCAGTTTGAAAACCAAAGCTGAAACAGATATCTGGTGGTAGTGACTACTCCATATGTGCACAAATATAAGGTCTTTTGTCCGGATGCGACACATATAGAGAGTTTGTCCAGTTCGCTGTACTAGGATATGTCACATAAAAAAAGTTATATTTGTGGATAAAGGGAGTAGTTAGTAGGAGTAGGAATTTAGTAAGAACATGAATTTTCACTGGTTTTCATTTTTTTTCAGCGTGTTAAAAGAGGGTTGTTTTCACGTGTGCGTATATATATATATATATATATATATATATATATATATATATATATATATATATATATATATATATATATATATATATATATATATATATATATATATATATATATATATATATATATATATATATTTGTGTGTGTGTGTGTGTACATGCGCTAGGTATGTTCTTTAGTTTACCTCTTCCTAAAATAACTTTGAAAAATATAGCACTGCATTTGAGAAACTATATCATCTCTTTTGATTAAAATTTTCTTATCACTACTTCCTATGAGCACAAATAAGTGACGTTTTGGAAAGCAACATGGTTCAACAAGTGATGGTTCACCAAGCCACTTGTTTTTGGTTACTAGTATAAACCCTATAAAAATATAGCAAAATTATAATATTTTAAAACATGTTTTGAAGGCAAATTTAACCATATACCACTTTTAAAAGGTGAATTGAAATATTTAAAGAGAAATTGACTGTCAAAGTTTAAGCGCATTGATCACACATTTCCAAAATGTCATTTATTTGTTGATCCGGAAGTATTTCCTTAGTTTCCTTAGTTTCTAACCAAACTAAAATTACAAGTATATTTGATTTATAAACTTTACACTGATAGATTCATACTATTTTAAAGTGTTTTCAAGTAATATTGATTTTATAGCAATGAAGAATATAGTTTATAAGAAATTATTGTGGTTAAACTTTAATCTGTAAAAATCAACGACTATACCGTACGTATTTCCATGCATGGGTACTAGCTATAATATTTCCATGATTCCATCACAATTATGTATCCTACCTTACTATAAAGTTACAATAAACTAATTCCTAATGTTTAACATGAAAAGATACCACATTATCAACCACTAACAATTATTATATCTTGAACATTATGCAATCATGCTACATTATCTATAATTTATTAAATTTTAAAGCTTTAAAATACAAGCATGTTAAATCACCATCCCACATAATTCACATAATATTGAAATATATATATATCTCCATCATTTTCTATAATATCCTATATGCCTATACAATTCATCCTCGCTTAGTTAATGTTATTTCTCTTTTCTCTTATTAAGCTATATCGCTTTAATTGTTTTTAGCACTTAGATGATATTCTATGGTCCAAATTATCTTCCTCATTGTTTACTCTCATTAAGTCATAATATCACCTCAGTTGTTTTTAGCCCTTAGATGATTAATCTATGGTCCAAATTACCTCCATCCTTTTTTTATCTCATAAAGCCATATCATCTTACTTTTACATTTAAATCATAATTCTATATACTATTTGAATTATTATAAATCTTATGTAAGCTTATGTGGTCTAGCTATCTTACATATTTTGTCTACTTACTGTTATCATAGTAAACTCTTGCAGCAGCGCGTGGCGGAGAGGGGGTAACCTAGTTTTTAAGATTCAAATGACCTTTTTTTTAAGGTACTAATGCCTTTATCAGAGAATAATTAATATTGGCTTTGGTTATAATTTTTACTCATGATGTGTTAATGGGATCGCTCTTACCATTTTGTACCTTGCTATGAATTGAAATGGTAGCTTCACTATGATCTGCCTTGGAAAATTCTTTTACGACATGATGTTGCTCAATTTATTTTCAGAAAGATGACAATTTCAAATGCATGCAAACCAGAACGTACTTTGGCCATTAACCTACCGCTATCTCAAAAAAAAAACATTTATAGTGTATATATACTACATTCTGGTTGCATGTTGTATTGTTGTCTGTGGTGCACACAAATAAACAAGAGTTGTCGGTGCGATTCTTTGTTAAACCCTTATAAACCCACTGCCACTCAGCTGCATGCTCGCTCGTGGTGAAGCGGCAAATGAACCAAATACGTACTAGACATTGAAACTGAATGGCCTGATGTCTTATAAATTGGTAATTACTTCTTCTAGTCTATCATAAATTAAAAAATATTTGATGTTTAGAACCAGATAAACCTCCAACTAATAATTTTATATTAGAATAAATTTCTAAATATAATTTCAAGACAAATCTATACATATCATTTTTTTAAGAAACACGGTACAAAAGCAGGTGCTCATAACGCGTGCACACTTACTCCTATGGATGCACAAACGCACATCCTACCCCTATAAGCATCTCCAGAAGACCGAGTCCACATATCTAAGATTGACGAAGTCACCACGGGTGAGCACATCCGGAAGATTAGGCCAGTATATTTGATATTGACGAAGTCACCAAAGACGTTGCTGTCGACGTCGACGTCGTCTATCACTGAAAGAATAATTAGCTGTGAATGTGAGCACCTGTGTTAAATCTAGGATTTGAATTGGGTGGGCTGGTTCCACTACAAGAAACTTAACGACTTGAGCTACGTTCATTTCGCCATTTTTCTTA
Source organism: Microglena sp. YARC (assembly GCA_022414725.1). Classification (NCBI taxonomy): domain Eukaryota; kingdom Viridiplantae; phylum Chlorophyta; class Chlorophyceae; order Chlamydomonadales; family Chlamydomonadaceae; genus Microglena; species Microglena sp. YARC. The sequence continues at coordinate 6,976 of JAJSRW010002602.1, read as the reverse complement.
TTTTTGAACTAAGCATTGAAGAAATTAAGAGTCAAAGTTTTAAAATTGGACCAAATATCGTCCTTAACATTGAATATTTATTGTGGATGGAGTTCTTATCTCCTTTTTATTGAAAAGATATCATTTTTTTATGGTTGAAAAAATCTTTTAAGCACTATAATATTTAGTTTGGATATAAGGATATAATACATGCAAATCCGTCTTAAAAAAATACTTCAACACAATAGTACTATAGTTTTATATTTTATAAGGTTTTAAATATATTGCAATATAAAGTAGTGGTCAAATAGGTCCATTTATATATCCAGAACGGTATCCACATTTAAACTATAATTTTTCCAAAATACAGTATAAACGTAGACGTAAACACTTATGCCAATAGACATCAAACTCACATCCTACTTATATAAACACTCCAAGAAAGTATGCTAACATATCTTAAGATTGATCATAGAGCTTCACTGTCAATGGACACGTCATCACTAACTGAAAGAGTAATTAGCTATAGAGAATCTGTAAGAAATTAGAGACGTAAACTCGGGTCTATAAGTTTTACCGTAAGGAATCTAATCAACTAGTTCACTACAGTTTTTATAAGAAGATTGTATACGTGAGTCATGAGTGAGATTAATTATTTAGAGAAAACATAAACAACCTGTTAATTTATTTTCTATCGTGTCCCACTTATCCGATAAGTTAATAAACAGGCGGTATTATTATTGTTTTGGAGCGAGAGGAGCGTCTTTCATTCCTAGATGAACTACTTTTAAAGTTTCCTTCCCATTTTAAGGGCAATGGTTGGAATATGAAAAAAAAAAAGAGAAAAGAAAGGAGATTGAAGTTCAAAACTCCCCAGAGTTATTTCCCCTCGTTCACGTCAAAATTATCAGCATTTTCTATCCCGTAAAAGCCTCGTGATATCAGAAAATGTGAAGTGATATCAGAAAATGTGAATATTAGAGAAAGACCTGATATCAAATAAATAGAAGAGATGTAACCTCGAACCTCTAACCCAACATCTTGTGAAGCCGGAAGACCCCTGAGTGTTTCTCCTCGATATATCAGACAAAATGGCTATCAGTTGCAATACAACAATGTAACGTGGAACATACTCCCCTGTCCCATAAAAAATCATAAAAAAATCAGCATAATACTGGATGTGACACATACTATTACTACGAATCTGGATATACATCTATCCAAATTCGTAGCGATAGGATGCGTCACATCCAATCCTACACCTTGTTTAGTTCCCAACTTTTTCTTCGAATTTCCAACTTTTCTATCACATTAAAACTTTTCTATATACGTAAACTTCAACATTTTTCTTCAAACTTCTAATTTTAGTCAAACTTTCAATTTTAGCATGGAACTAAACACAGCCTAGATTCATTTTTCAGTGACATAGTAGGGATCAAGTACTACGTATCAGACAACTGTAAAACCAACTCTATTGAATAGCATGCATTTTAATTGCACTGGACTTTGGATTGGCTGAATCAATCAGATAGATAATTTGTTAAGAAATCTCTTATGATTAATAGTATAGTTAAGTGCTGGCTACAAATCATATATAAATCATATATAGTTAATTTAATAGCTAATTCTTACAATAGTTACTTATAAACATATACTATGTAATTTATATCTGGTCCACCTGTCATACACACATGCATCTTAGAGTCCATACTGTAGCTGGCTACAAATCTGTAGCCCCGCTGCCCTTCTTTCTCTTCTCTTTTATTTTTTTAAAATATATTTATAGCTAACTTATACCCTGCTGCTATTGTACCTGCTCTAATGGTACACTGCTCTTGCAAGAGCACGTCCGTACTTGCTCATAAAACTCCCCTTCAATTCTTGTACCTACCTGTTGAATGTTGGTACCTATCGATGGCAGCTTTGCACGATCAGAACTGAAACTTACTGTTTCCTGGTTCACGGCAAACAGTCGCTAGCTAGCTACCGTATCTGTTGATGAGTAACCTAGCTTAGAAAAAGGAATTTTGTGTAGGATTGGATAGATTTGCATGTGATCTAGAACAATTACTACCTCTGGTCACAAATTTTTAACTTTTGAGACAATATTCGATCAAACTTTTGGAACTTTAGCCATTAATTTTATATCAAAATAATTTTGTAGAGAAAGAGCTCAAGTGTAGACATGCAAACCGTTTCTATTAGTTCTGATGAAATTAAAGAATGACACATAGTCCAAGAGTACTAGTTGCATATGGTTTCTTAATCTCTACTATTATAAAAAATTAAAGATGTTTTTGCTAGTATTTTGGTACATCATCCGTATATGAGTCGGTTTTTAAGTCCGTTCGCTTTTGGAAATACAAATCCGTATTTGAGTCGGTTTTTTAAGTTCGTTCGGTTTTAGAAATACAGAAGAAATCGTATAAGAAATCTCTTTAAAAACTCACATACTAACTTGAGACGATCGGACACCTAATTATAGCTCATGATTTTCTAATAAAATATATATCCAAAAGAATTTAACACAACGAAATTTATCTTAAGTAAACAATATAATAATAATAATAATAAGATCAAAATAACCTTCACCCGTTACAACGCACGAACATTTTCTCTAGTTTAGGTATAATTGTATAAACTCGCCGCTGAATCTGGATAAACAATAGGAGAAGCTGGGACAAACGAAGAACTTTCTGGTTATATATCACGACTAGTTTTGATCATATTTCTTAGTAATTAGAAAAAGAATAGTTATAGATAGTATTTTTTTCTTCACGAGAAAAAGCAAGCCACTCATATAGCCTTTTCCAAAAAGTAATAAAACAAAAGTTCAGACTCTAGTCTGTATAGTTGAAGCATTTTGCTTGGCTCATCACCTGTTCCGCGAATTGGTCGCAATGAAGTGACGCGACAGTACGTACATATCACTCTACCAGTTCTCACAAACCTGTCCAACATGAACGCCTTCCTGTGTGAGAGATTATTTTCTTATTTTTTTCTTAAAATATAACCAATCTTATTTTTTCTTAATAGAGATTTAGAAATAAATTAAAATTAAATGAGGATATGATTAGTTTAAAAATAAGAAGTAAGTAAAGTTACAAAATAATAAGAGATGTGATGACCTGAGATGAAAGAGTAGTTACTATGTGTGAGCTTCGTTGGTAGTAATTAAGGGTCTGTTGGAGAGAGCTTCTAGTTACTGCAGCTTCTCTAGAATTAGAAGTTAGAAGTTGTAGTTGTAAAATCCAGAAAATGAACTAGAAAGTATAAACTAGAAGCTGGGAAACCCATCTTTTACATAATCTCAGAAGCTAGCTACCAACCAGCCGCTTCTTAGAATCTTAAGCTCCCCAAACAGACCCTAAATACCTTAGCAACATTTCAGTTTTACCCTTGTTTCTTACTGCAAGGATGCAAAATGTTGGTTGGGTGGACCGGAATTCAGATCTTTCTGAAATCTATCTAGATGAAGATGCCTCTAGGTCTATCATTTTACTAGAATTCAGATTTTTCACATATTGGCAGAAATCTATCTAGATGAAGATGCCTCTAGGTCTATCATTTTACTAGAATTCAGATTTTTCACATATTGGGCATATATATACCTAGATTGTTGAATCTCTTTTAGGCTCAAAGATACTTACTATGGAGTATATATGTTCCTGTTAACATTAAATTTAATATCAAAATACAATTTGGTATTTGGTAGTCGACACAGTCAAAGAGTATACGGACTGAATCACCTAAGAAAGTGAGCCATGCTGCATCAATGGATCCTTCAATGCATGATGGATATCCAGCTGTAGGTGCACGGGTAGATCACTTTATAATTAGGCATTTCTTAAATTGCAATTTACATCTAGATTCGTACGAGTAGTATGGAATAACATCCTAAATTCTAAAAAAAAACTATATATTTTAGGACACAGGTAATTCATATCTACTTCATCCTATAGTTCAGAATAGAGGTAATAGTACCATACCAGCATACATTTTCATTTTTATCCTTTGTCCTAAAATATAGCAATATATGACTGGATTATATACATTTTATATCATCTGTCTAAATTTATTGAAGTAAGATGTGTCTAATCCAATATTAAGTTGCTATACACAGCTAGTCCCTTTGTCCTAAAATAAGAATAACTTACAACATCCGTCCCAGAATATAAGAAACGATTATTAAGAAAGTAGGTAAAATTAAATAAGGAGATGTTCTGATTGGTTGAGAAATGTCGAGGTATGTGGAAAAAGTGAATGGAGGGTTGTGATTGGTTAGGAAGGGAATATTAGTGGAGAAATTGTTAGATTTTGAGACAAATCCTAAGTGCTAAAAATTGTTATATTTTAGGACGAAGAGTAATTTCTACGGTTCATACCCTATTCCACAGTAAATTGATTTTTGCTCTTTTAGCTTTGTACTTGGACTTGGGATTACTAAGGTCTAAGGTCTAAGGGGTTAAATAGGTAGGCAAAAGATGGTCACAAGTGAAAAGGAATGGGATTGGCTTTGTGCGGAGGAACCATTCTTGAAACCCGCAATACCCATTCCTTAAAAAGTACTGCAAATTCATTTTCCCTCTAGAAAAAAAATTTGTCCAGCGTGAGTCAAAAGTAATACTTTTTTCTATTTCCCTTCACGATCAACCTTTCGGATTTTAGAAGCTAAGCAACCCGGTGAAAAAAGCAACCGTATTAATAGGGGGGCTGGCTGCTCACTTGAAACAAAGAGCTGCTCTGGGTCCAAGAAGCGAAGGGAATGAGCTTGGCTTCTGCTCCTCCACGCTTCTTTGGGCCTGTTTGAGGTAGCTTCTAGCAGCTGCAGCTTCTTCCAGAGTCAGAAGCTCCCTAAACAGTTCAGCTTTTGGTCCAGATTCTGAGAAGCTGTAGTTGAGAAACCCAGTTTTTTCAGATTCTGAGAAGCTGGCTACCAAACCAGCTGCTTCTTATAATCTTAAGCTCTCCAAACAGGGCCTTTATTTTTCCGTGCCCTTTCTGCTCGTGCGAATTCACAAACTAAGAAGTTTTATTACTTTAATACCTTATCTATCGATTCACCAATAGTAATTTTTCTTTTCATTTTGTAATAACTTTTTCTCCTTTTAAAAGTGCCTTAAAATGTAAGGGGTGGTTTTTTTTGGGTGGATGATAATGGGCCGGATACTCCCTCCCTCCATTCACAAATATAAATATTAGCTTTTCTAGGCTGCGTTTAATTTCAATTCATTAATTTGGTTTAACACTCAACGTTATTTTCCGAATCAAGTAAACTTATCAGATTCTAATTTCAAACACTGCTTAATTTAGTTAAAAAGTAAGCTTCATCACGTATCAATAATTATCAACTAAACCTTAAAAATTTTGTTAAAAAAAAAAAACCCCCCTTAAAATGGCCTTAGGATGGTATTTTTTGTTAACTTATTTTAGCTGTCATATTATTGTAGGCATTGCTGCTACGGTCACCACTGTCACTTCTGATCATTGTCGTTTTTAATTAAGTAAAATATGTTAAAAATTCAGTGGTGAGTATTTTGTTGACCAATTAATCTAGCAGGATTTAGACTATCATTTTCCATGTGACATAAAAAAAAACTGTGTTGTCAAGTGTTGGGATATAACGGTATATATATGTGTGACAACGGTCTTCATCGACATTAGTACATCACATTACATCGTTCTCTCTTTCAGATTATACGCAGCTGCAAAATTCAAGACATAAATTTTACTACGATACTTGAGTAATGTGAAAGTTCTATGATCTTAACAGGGCCTCAATCTTGGCGCGGCTGGAGCGGACACTGTTGAATAAATTGGAACTGATCGAAGGCTCGAAGCACAGATTATACTAGTATACACGAGTTCTAGATGGATGCATGTTGTTAGCCTCCAGATATCGTGTTTATGTTCTTCCTGTCTCTACAAAATCTTTTCTCTGTATCCTCCAATGTACAGTTTATGCTTTTTTATTTAATTTGTTTTGATTTCTGTATGTATAAGGATTGCCTCATGATCACAATAGTGTATATGTTGTATATATCTATCAACAATGTATACCAAGTTTTTCCACATAACCTTATCTGAAGCATCCTTTAATAATTCAACTCATATCCCTGATGATATACACATTGGTTGTTCTTATTATCTGCTTTTAGGATGAACTCCAGAAATTGGCAATTTGCCAGAGATATCGAACTGAATCAAATTAGTGAGCTATGTAAACTCTGAGATAAGCCGTCGGTCAAAAGGGATTTCTTCAGAAACCTATCAAAGCTTCGACATCAGCATGCTCGCGGGTGAATTTTGAGGGGGGAGAACTTTGCCTGTGAAGCTCCTGCAATAATCAAGATACCATCAGGGATATGTATGTGATCATTTTTGTCAGAATCGGAAAAAAAAAGTTGTTTCATCCAGCTATTTATATTTGATATGGATTTTTTCAGAATGTTCCTTCCTCATTCTGCTAATGATCATAAATATGAGTATCTATGCTATCATATGGTTGTTTTTTTCCAATTTCACCTTTTCCTTTTGCTTAAGATGTAGAAGAAGTTAATCGATAAGCGATTGGATTTTTACCTTGGTATTGGAGGTCTTCTTGATGAATCCTTTGTCTTCCAGGGACTTCACTGCTTCATACAGGTATTCATGCACAGGTGTGAACTTGATGCCTAGATCCTTCAGAGGTTGGTTTGTGAACTTGTAGCCCTTCTTTGGTGGATTTATCTCATCCCTGCACCTGTAGAAGTAACATGTAACAGATTAGATTGGCATCAACCAGAATGTATTCCACTAAGTATAAAAACATTGTTTAGTAATCTACAAGGAATTGCGGAGTTCAGACATCACATATGTTATATTTGAAAACAATCGTGTTATTGTCTTTCAAGCAAAGGAAGCTATTGTTGTGTCTCAGAATTCATATACCACTTTCTATTTTGTCCACAACAATAAATTGCCATCACAAGGAAATATAGGAGGGCTTTATTAGCAC
>JAJSRW010002324.1:0-22438 GCA_022414725.1 Microglena sp. YARC | reverse complement strand
ACTGCCCCATCAGCGTCCACCGAGATCACGCAAGTTAGCCCCATGTATCTGCAGGTTTTACAGGTACACGTATAAATCCATGCTATTAATATCGCCTAACCGAATGTGATGACACATCTTGCTATTCTTCCCGATTGCGTTGAAAATTCTTCATCCAAGTTTAGCAACAAAACTGACGCGTTACGAGTTCCTGCCGGGGCAGAAGCTAAAAGGAACAAGCTCCGCTGCAAGAGATTCACATTAGCTATCATCGATTCATCACATCACCCGCCTCGTCAAACGACGCCGAACTTTTGCGCTCCAGATATTTAGGTACCGACATGTCTATACATAAGGAGGCATTACGTGTAGCGTACCATTATATGGGTTCGTCATAAAGGCGTATGAGGTGCAAGTGAGATTATACAACCATGTGTTATCTAGCTAAGTCACCAAAATTGGAGATGAACCACGGCTTGACGTAGTAGTGAGTATAAAGTTGCCGCAGAGGCGATCTCTTCAGTGATGGTGACCATCGCCTAAAAGCGTCAGGGACACGATCCCTTCTACGCACCCGGCATTCTCTTTCATAATTAGAACTGTTGGTAAGGGCATTCTTAACAAGAAATCATCGCGCTGGCGAGGACGAACGACTTTATTTAGAGAGAAGGGTAGGGTTGAATGGCTGAACACGCCTTGTCAAATTCGGCCTACGACGTCGTTGCTTTCCTGGTATAAATGAACCTCATAAATCATTAGTTCCTTGATTATTCTAAACCATCCCGTGTCCTGCAAGTTGAATCTGAACTGGGGAAAGATTATACTTAGACCGACTAATCCAAAACAAGAATCACATGCGTAAAATGTAGAGAAAATTCCGCAGAAGTAGGCGTTTTTCACAAAAAAACAGTATTTTATGATCTTATCAAAAAACATATCTTGTTACGAGTCATGCGGCCAATATTGTGTAACCATCAGCTCAATAGATATACTGGTTTTGAATCTTTTAGCCGGTCAGATTTTCGATGCGAATCACAACATTAGAGAGGTGGAGTTATACCTATACAATCTAGGTGAGGTACGCAATTAACCCTATGAGTAATCCAAGGTCTCGCGTAAAATAGCAAATTAATGCTCAAACACATATTATGCACCCGCCTGTCTAAAATAACAAGATTTTAGCACTGCGGTTTCCTGTAAGTAAACCTAACAACAATGGATATCCTATTATGCCGCAACCTACTATTACCAATAATAATTAATATAATATTATAATCACCAAAAATAGTCGATTTCATTTTATATTTAAGCTCTAATAAAAGTAAGATTCACAGGGAAAACTAAATGAATATATACGAGACATATAATAGGATGGATTCAGATTGTTAGTTACTATAGTATTAGAACTTTAAGCTGATCGAGTATAAGCTAGTTCTAACATAGAGTAACAACAATGTTTTTGATTAAAACCTGGCACCATATGCTGAGCAAAAACATATATTATTTCCTTTCAGTGTGAAATTGCTGGAAATGTCAAATTATTTATGTGTCATGAGAAACGGACTCGCTTATACTTAAAGGAGTACCGCGTTTTTTCAATGATAACTTGTCAAAAAGTCACTGTTCATTGCCCGCCACGTGTGCCGAACCTTTCCTAGCCCCCTCCCCTCCCCTACCACACGCCCAGTCGCCCGTCGCGTCGCCGTCCCGTCGCGCTCAGTCCGTCGCCGTCGCGTCTCGCGTCCCGCCGCGCGCCGAGCCCCGCGCCGGCCCCGAGCCCCGCGCGCCGCCTTGAACTCCGCGCCACCATCACGTCGCCACCGCCGCGTCGCCGCCCTCTTCCCTCTTCTTCTCCCCCTTTCCCTCTCCCTCTTCCCTCCTCTTCCCTATAAAACCCACCCCATCCACCATTTTCCCCACTCCATTTCTCCTTCCTCTTCCTTTTTCCCTTCCTCGCGCCGCCGTTGTCGTGCCGCCGCGCCTCCACCTTCGAAACCGCCGCGCCTTGCGTCGCCGCCTTGCGCCGTCGTCTCGTCGCGCCGCCCTCGCGCCGCCGCACCACCGCATTCGTGCCGCCGCATCGTGCGCCGTCGTCGTGCCGTCGTCGCCGCTGCCGCCCGTCGGTAAGCCGCCGCCTCCTCCTTGCTCGGTCCCGTCGCCGCCCCGGGTAGCAAAAGCCGAGAGAGGAAGAGAGAGACCGAGGGAGAGAAAAGAGAGGAAGGGAGGAAGAGGCCGGAAGGAGGAGAGAAAAGAAAGAAAAGAAAAGAGAAGAAAAGAAAAGAAAAGAGAAATTTAGGGGGGGAATTTAAAATATTTACAAATACTAGAATTTAATTAGATGAAATTTTACTAATTAAATACATAAAATACTAGCTTCTAAATATAGGTTTAATAAAAATATAATTGGATGAGTTTCTATAGGTTATAAATTATTGTAGTACTCTCCATAAGAAATCAATTCGCGGTATTAATTTAGATGTAAATAATAAATAAACAAATGTATGAATTCTCGTAAATTATTATAGATTATTTCTGGGTAGTCGCTATAAGTAATCGATTAACGGTAGCGATTCGGATTTAATTACTAGGATGTTAGCCGTGTATTATATTTAATTATAGACTAAATTAAGTCATATAATATTCTAGGATTTCGTCCGATGTTTAGCTCGCGATAGAAATTTCTAAACCTATTAATTGTTATGTTGCTCAGATAGGTTAAATTAAAAAAACTCATGACAACAAAATATCTATACTCGCAAAATAGTTTAAAATTGAAATGGGGTTTGCCCTCGTTCGCGAATAGTAAAGTTAATATAAAATAATCGACTTTCGCATTCGACTTCCATTTGGATTTACTTGGATTTTTATTTGAATTCTAATCGAATTCAAATCAATTTTCGCACGTAACTATAGAGACCGAGGGAGCCGCGGATCCAAGTGAAGGACAAGACCCGCAAGACCTCGAGCAAGGCAAGTCATCACTATTCCTTGAACATGTTGATCCCAATTGCGAAATTGTTTGTTTACAAATAAAATTGCATGCAATGATGAACATCCTACTTGTGATTATGCCATGCCTTGATTGTTGTTTACCCCTTATTCCTTCGTAACCATGTTTACGTATGAGTCCCTAGTCAATTATGACAACTGCTTAGAAAATGCTATTCTAGAGTCATGCATACTCATATTTATCAAATGCTATATGTTTGGGCAATTACCTTTGGGAAGGTAATTGAGATGCGGCATGTGGAGACATGAGCGCCACATTGCCATGATGTTGATGACATGATTTGTGAAAGGGGAAATAAAATTAAACAACTGTTTTCGACTGGGGCGGACGGAGGATTTGGGTGGTATCTGGAAAAGGCTAGCACCGTCCCCGGTCAATTAAGGACCGAGCCATGAAGTTAAGCATGAAACGACCCCCGTACAACCGTACTTCTCGAATGGGTATAGACCTAGCGGATTAGATAGCCGAGCGGAGGCAGTATCCCTGCATAGATGGTTCACCCCTGAGTGAGGCAGGTGCGCTACAATGGGATAACCGTTGAGGTAGGGCCGAGAGGCGTGCCCTACATCGGTGTCGCCATTGGTAGGACTGCCATGAGTGTGTGAGAGAGAGAACTTAACTTGAACCATAATTTAATATGCGTGTGAGACTTCTCTTTCCCGGGAGCGCCAGAACTCCTCTCACTGCTAGAAACATGGACGCCTAGAGTGCATGAGGATTTAAGTTCATGGAGCGGGTACTGCCAATGCGAGGTTATCGAAAAGCTTTGCCGTGACGCGTCTCATGTGTTGGGACGAGGCTCATGTGTTGGGCAGTCGCGGAGTGCGGGTAAAGTGTACATCCACTGCAGTGTGAGTAAACCAAATCTATTCGAATAGCCGTGCTCACGGTTATTGAGCACCGGGACATGTATTACACTTGGCTAGACTCTAAATTCTTAACTTGTGTGGGATGGGATATTGCATGATGATTTTTATGCTGATGGAGCCACTTCCTGAGAAGCGGGAAGGTGGACGTCCTCAGAAAACCATGACGAATCAATGGCGGGAAGCTATCCTTGGGATCACAATGGATGGTGGACAGAACCGTCGTTGTTTAAATACAAACTCTGGTACTAAAATTTGATCAGTCAATGCTAGGTCTTAGGCTTGTGAAAAGAATTACAAAACTTGCTTTGCGCAAAAGAACTATGGCCATCCTTTGAACTCCCCCTTTCATATGCATTGTTGTTGTGGTGGCTTGCTGAGTACGGTTGGTACTCATCCTTGCAAATATAAAATTTATCAGAAGCGGGAGATGAAGCCTCGGAGGATCCCTATGCCTACTATCAGGAGGGAGATGAAGACGATGGCGTCCAGTAGGTCTTAGTACGGTCGTTGCCTGTGGCAATGGCATGCCGCTGCCTGAATTCCGCTGCCTTATCTACTTCTGCTTTTGGATGTATTCCGGACCTCTCGGTCCGATGATTTAAGACTATGCCTGCGGGCCTATGATGTAATAATTCGTATCAGACACTCGTGTATGTGCACTTGATATTTCAGCTATGAATTCGTGTGTACCAAACTACTTGATCCAGGGAAATGGTACTGTTTACACGATTGATTCCTGTTATAAAAACGGGGGTCTACAGTTTTACTACTCTTAACTCTTTGCTAAATGCTGCTTTCGCAAATGAGCTTATATTATGCCATCCTTTGGAATCTTTGTGCACTTGCATATTTGCTGTGTGGCTTGTTGAGTATGTCATATGCTCATTCTTGCAATAATCAATCAAACCTCAGTTGAAGAAAAAGGATCCAGAAGGAGAAGACGTTTGGCTTATACCCCAGTTGAGCTGCCTGTGGGAGTGGAGCCGGAGCTTCGCTAGATTTTATTTTCCGCTGCAATTTTCTTCTTGGTGAGGACTAAGTGCCTCTTAAGTAAGTATTTATCGGTTTAGTTATTATGATGGATTTGTATATTAAATTGTCAGTTTGTGTACCTCGGCTGATTCCTGGACGAGGATTTTATGCACAAATCAGTTCGGAAATTACTAGTGAATTTCCGGGCGTGACACTAGTACTCTAGTGCAACCTTATACGAGCCAATCGGCCAATATAAACACGTCAACCATAAAGAAATCTTGAGATCACCTCACGATCGACATATCTATACTTATCGATCTGCACGTATAAGTGGCAAACATATGCAAGAAACGTAAAGCAATCACATATGTTAGATAAGACCGGCTAAAACCCCGGTACTATCCTTAATTACAACCGAAAACAGGCTTCGTGTTAGATCTCAAAACAGGACTAAGGTCGATGGCAACTCGAAGTGTGGATTGAGACTTAACACAAAGAAAATCAAGTCGTCGATTGCTTTTGGGGATGGCAGTTGCATGAACAATCTAGCCAAGCATAAGAATTAAACCATCGTCGGCAATAAACCCTAAAGCGAGTAAACCGCTGGCAAGGCTTAATTAAGATACCTGTCAAAACTATTCAAGACATGATAATCGACGATCACATCATCGAGGCTTAACGTGTCTAAAGCGACACGTTAGCCCCGACGATGCAGATCCTCGGGGACGAGTTCTTACCTCTGCTCCGAGGAAGCAAGAACTCGTCGAAGAAGACCTCTTGCGAGGGTTGGCGATGCGCCGAAAGTAGATTGATTCAATTGTGTGATTGGTTGAGAGAGCGTTTACATGTACAAACTATCGGGATATTTATACCCGAGGTTACAACAGAACCCTTGTAGGGCACGATCTTATCTACAACTAACAAACAAGTCCTTGCGGCAGACTTAAGCCACAGATTAGATCTACACTACTTAATTTACAAGATACAATTGCCTAAAACCCGAGCTTTATCTCTATTTGGCAACTTCCTTGAAGCTTATTTCGAGCCCAGACCAAGCCCACGTTGACACTGTCAACTCACAACCCGTATCGGCCCATGACCAAACCAAATCCGTATCGGCCGATATGCCCTTTATAGCAACACTTCCCAAGTCCGATACGGTTACCGGGTCCGATACGAAGCCTGGTCCGACTCCAACTCAATCCTTCCTCTCTGCTTCGGTTTCCTCTTTTCTTTCCGAGTCGATTACCAAAATCCGTCGTTAACAGGTCCCCAAACGATCAATCACTTTTGGGGACTCCCTGTCTCACTGTCTCCCTGACAGCCACTTGCTTCCCGAGCAACAAGTTTCCCAAACCATAACACCTTTTCACAAAGCTGGGTAAAACAAAAACTACGTTAATACTCAGCCATGGGTGTCCCACTTCACCCATGTGGTCGCACTTGTTATATGCTCGAATGTAATTCCAAAGGAATCGGTCCTTAAAAGTGACTGCACAAGCATCCCACCCAGGAATGGCCTTGTGTCGTGAGTTTTATTTGTAAAACTCATTTTTCTTTCACAAGGCACCAACCCAGGTGTCGGGTTTTCCAAAGCTTTCATAAATCAGGTTTTACCCAAGATGTTCTCAGATTTTAAGTTTGAAGGCGACCATCGATATTCGCACAAGGTGCACGAATACCGAGGTGACACACAGGTGGTTACAAAAGGGACATGATAAGCAAATAACAAGGAAAGGATCAAATGCAACAAGTTAGGTAGTGTTGACGAAAAATCCACGTCCAGTCGATAGTGCCAAATCTGCGTTGGCGCGAACTATGTCGAAACACACGAAGGCCTGTGAGTTCTGCTTAGCTCTAGTGCAGGCCCTAAAACTGATAAGATGCGGGTGTGCCAGTCAGTTTGATCTTGCAACTGACAAGATATATAAATTGAAGACTGCAGAATTGATCAGCCAGCAAGTCGATATAGTAATTCTAGCCGATGTTGATACCAGCCGATGTCGATAGGGTTTTGAGCAATAGGCTATATATCCAATGTAGATTTTGATACTCGATGAAAATAACGATATAAAGACAATCAGCTGATGATAATGCAATAAAACAATAATATAATCCAATAAAAACCAATCGGCTAATAGTGATATGATAGAATAAGTGATTTGATCATATTACCGCTGTTATTATTTCTTGAAAATATGCTATGAACTGGCCTAAGTGTACTCATATTTTATCTACAAAATTACTAGGCTAAACTTTATTTAAATAACCTATAAGTCATGGGTTTAATCATATATATATATATATGGTTAGTGATAATAAATGGCACTGGTATTTTCCTACATGCTCTAGCAAGTTTTTGAAATAATACATCCAATTAGTTTACATGGTTTTCATAGTGAATAAAACATGTTAGAGACAAATATTATTATATCTACTTTACAGAACAATATCACTTTTATTTATTAGCACATTTTTAAGTTAGTTATTTATCCAACCATTTGATATTAATTATTTTATGAATATAAATATATTTTAATAAATAGTGAATTATATACTATTGGAAAGCTTACGAATTTAGACGAATTTAGGTTCAAGTTTCACTCGAATTGGAGCTAACAATGAATAAGTTACGCTCGTTCAAATATTCAAATTTGAATTAATTTGAGAAATTGTGAAAAATTACTGTTCATAATTCATTTATTTTTAACCATTTTATCCTAATATATTTGCATTAACTGATTGAAGTATTAATTCATTTCAATTTACGCGATTCTGAATAAATTAGATTCCTATTAATAATAGTTAACCCTAATACTTTAATCCAAATAAGATACTCCGCATATTTAATACTTAGGTTCCGATAATAATCAACCCTAACGAAAGACCAAATAACCACATTGAATAATCGGGTTGGTAAATAAATTAACGAGTGAAAAATTAATAGATAATTAGTAGACCAAATACCTAAATAAGTCATCGATTAAATAGATAATCGCAATTTATTATATAAGAATTTTCAAAATAGTCGCGACTAATCCTCCGATTAATATACACGTATTTATATAACTAATGAATAAATATCTAAATAATTAGCTAAATAAATAACCCCTTAAATAATTAACCATTTAATTGAATAATCTCAATTTACTAAATAATCCCTATTTATTTTCTAGAAATTAATCGACGATGGATTTACCGATTTCCTAAATTGGTATTTTGAAGTAATCTAACATGTATATATATATATATATATTTAAATTTTTCGATTTCCTAAATTTTCCTCTTCCGTTTATTTATTTATTTATTTCACTTTTTCCATTTTCTTTTCTTTTCCTCTTTTCTTTTCCCCTTTTTTTTCTTTTTCTCTCTATTCTTGTTTTTCTGCTCTGTCTCCTACTTGCTCCTTCTCTCTCGGCTTTTCCCCTTTCTTTTCTCTCTTCTTTCTGCCTCTCTCCTCTCGATCTCTCACGGCGGCAGCACAGCGGATGGAGGAGGAGAGAAGGGGGCCAGGGAGGCTTACCGACGGCGGCGTCGGCGCGGGCGGCACAAGGCCGCGGTGGCGGCACCACGCGACGGAGGCGACGACGGACGGCGCAGGGAGAGGAGGAGAGGGGAGTGAGGGAAAATGGGATGGTCTTATAGGGGAGCGAGGAGAGGTGGCTAGCGCGCGGGCGGGCGGACGGGACGCGCGCGCGGCGCGCGGGGCACGAGGCGCAGCGCGCAGTGTGGGAGGGGCTCGAGGCGGCTTGCGACGGCGGCAGCGGCGGCCCGGGCGCGAGGCGGCAGCGTAGTTGTGGCGATGGGCGATGCCAATGGGATGTTCGAGCGGCGCGGCGCGGCGCACGCGCAAGGCCTAGCGCAGCGCGCGGATGGGTTGGGCCCGGATTGAATAGGTGGCGCACAATGAATAGTTTCAAACCCAATTTTTGCAATTTGCCCAAAAATTCAAATTTCCACAGAATTGAACTTTGCTCAATATTTTTATCATTTCACCCTAAAGATTTGCACAATATTTTATGCCACCACATTTTATATTTATACACATTATATATATATATATGTGGACAAATATACATACATACATACATACATACATACATATATATATACATATATATATACACACATATATATATATATACATACATACATACATATATATATACAAATACATACATACATACATATACATATATATATATATATATATATATATATATATATATATATATATATATATATATATATATATATATATATATTATATATATATATATATATATTATATATATATATATATATATATAGTTTCCTATTGAATTTATATTACCCAATTAATTTTATGACATTTAGGTAGAGTATTTTATTTGCCACTAATTTTTGCCCAAGACTTTAGTTCAATTTATATCTTTAATTATTTATTTAGTTGATTTTCCTTTTTAGGGTTTAGGGAGAAATTTAAATAGGAAAAAGAGGAGAGTTTAATCCGTAAATTTTCCTAGGCAACCAAATTAATATTTAGTGTCCAAAAGTCTAAATTTTACCCAAAAGTTGTGATTGCACCAATATATTTTTATTGCATTATTCAAATGAGGTTAAATCCCAAAAATTAATCTAGATAATTTGGAGGCTCTTGATATTTCTAAAACTAATCAAAATATTCTAAGGTGACCTTTGTTAATGTAATAGCACATTGGTTGACTTATTTGTATTGCAATGTATTTTACATGAACTGCCAAACCTATTTATTCCATGGAAGTAATTTGAGACTTGGTGTAACATTGATCTAATTATTTGATTAGACACACATATAGACCCGCTTCATATATAAAGCTCAATTGATGACCAATTTTATATGAGTGAATTTTATGTCATGAGGGGCTTGATAAAGTGCTTTTAAATCTTAGTTTTAATATTCTAGTGGAATGCTCCTTTATTTAATGGATCATTATAGTGGTGACCAATATTTCATCTATAATTATATTTCATGGCACACTGCCGAAAGGGCTATCATTTCATGTGATGCCTTTCAAATGACCATCATCTCATGTGGTGAGTTTGAAGTTAATCTGAGTATTCTCATGAGATCAGGCTATTAACATGGTTCAGTTGTTTAATATTTGCTCAGTAATTTATACTATGGATGCTTAATATTTAACTTGTACTATTTATTGTCTTTGCTTTCTCATGCATAATTATTTATGGGTTAATAACAATAATGTATTCTTGTAAATTGTTTTTATTTAGATGTGCATCTTTAATTTGATTTTCCATTGTGACAATTTACGGTTGGCCAAGCAATAACAACCATAATAACCAGCATGATGCAAAAGTTTAAAAAGTTCAAAATTTTAGTGATTTTCATTGTTATGAATTTTCAGGATGTTACAGGTATCATGACTGATACCTGATACCAGTCAAGGATGACTTACCTGTCCACAATGAAGAGGAGTAGCACGACGAGCTAGCGAGGAGTACGATGCGACAACCTCGAGATCGCCCTCATGCTGAGAACGACCAACTATGCTTTTATCGCTGGTGCCCTTGACCTCATCCCCCTCAGCCTCGCCTTTTTCCTCTTCTTCCTCCCTACCAATGGCAAATGGTGACCTCACCACCTTAGTTACCTTCCTCCTTATCGACTTCACCGATTCCAATAGCCACATAACCTCGTTGGAGTCCACATGGCCATTGATGTGGTGTAGGGAAGGGGGAAGAGGATGGGGGATGCCATCGGTGTTGGGGATGATGGCGGTCGGTCCTCCGGTGAAGGGAGGCGGGATTGATTGGAATTTGGAGGAGTCGGGGGAGGGAGCGAGGTGGATGACAAAGAGAATGAGTCGGAGAGAAAGAATGAGGAGAAACAGATCTTGGGAAGAAGAAACGGATCTGGAGTGTTCGTTATTAAGTAGTATCCCGATCCACGAGATTCCGTCCACTAGTTTTTCTGTTAGATATTCTTTTGATATAATTCAGGTCTATGATTAGATTCTTTTAGGTAATGAGGTGTTTGTTTTTAGATTTTTTCCCCTCTGAACTGTTTTATACTGTCATACGTTTAGAAATTAGAATCGTACTTCAAAATTGGAGTGTTAAGTGTCAATATGTTTAGCCTTCCATGTTACCAGAATTGAAACATGGTTAAAAGTTAAAGTTTAGCAGTTTCATATCTTGTTTTCTTGTCATGCATGTGAGTTGCCAATTAAGAACTACTCCGACTCATGTCACCGTCGTGCCGTCCGGCGTCAGCACCGTGCCACCGTCCGCATCGATAACGACTCATCGGTGTCTTTCCACGTCAGTGTGATCAACTTCTCGGTTCTGATTTTGTTTTTAAACTAGCAAAAATGTCTATACGTTACAATATGTGAAGACATTTTTTTACTATTAAGAAAAACTTTGTCAATTAAACGATGAACCAAAATAAGACAAACGAACCAATGGCAAAACAAAGTCAGAAATCATATATAGCATTGAATTCGATTGCGCTCGTTTCATGCGTTCACACGAAAAATCTTTTATGTACACCTTTACATAGCCTCACAAATTGATCGGGTGACTATTCCATACGTTGACGTATGTGTATTTTACTATATCTCATCGAGCAAAAATTGAAATTTTGATTATTTAATTAGTAAAAGAGAGGAGATTAAAAGGAGAGGGACAGAATCAGGATGATCGGGAGAAAAGAATTGAAGAAAAAAAGAAAAAAAGGGAGAGAAAAAAAGTCGTCGATTGGGGAGGGGCATGTGCGGCATCGAGTGGAGGCGTGTGGGATTGGACGGCGGGATGGTGTGCGCCGGTTGGGTTGGGTTGAGATAGGGAGGGGTTGGGCTGGGAAAGGGTGTATGATAGTTATTCTAGACTCACGTCGAATTAGATACGGACGACATATAACCAACTTAAACACGAATAACGTATCAAAATTTCGATAGAAACATCAATTTTTATAATAAAAATAGAGATAAAGATAGAGATAATTGAAGTTTCAGAATCGTGCTCCAAAATCCAATATTCCTTTTTGAAACCAAATCTTGCTCTCCAATATTCAGCATCATGCTGAATATGCCTAACTTTACAGGGCTTTGATGTTACCAAGACTTTTGCTTCAAGAAGTTTAGTAGTGCCATATCTGCTCTTGTCATGGTTTTACATCTTTCTTGAACCATTCATGTTGAGTCCTTTCGTGAAAATTTCCTGAAAGCTAGCTATGTTTTCTTTGATATTTTTTCTATTTTCTCGCTGAAAGCTAGCTCACAGAATGTTCGAAACTTCATAAGATCCTTGTGGAGTCCCTTTTTTTCAATGTTGTGGCACTTGAATGAAACTTGCCAGCTGTGACATGTTTGAATTTTTTTAAATTTATATGAAGCTTGTTCTTTACAAAATTGAATGGAACTTGCCAACTGTGAAATATCAGCAACAAAGTTATTGGAAAAAAAAATTAATAATAAGTATGCAATGGTCTTTGGACTTCTTAGCTAAGGCCCGCTCCTAATAAAGCAAGCAATAATATATCCTACCATCGTGTGGAGGCCCAATGGGCTCTATTTTTATCGTTGAGCTGCTACTGTACGTGGAGGTCCATTTATTTCTTTTGCAGTAGGACCGTGAGGCTTCCAGGTTCTATCATCCTCTCAGTGGTTTTGTTGATTATTTGCTTCCCCACGTGATTTGTGAACAGGTCACTATTCCAAATTTTACCAAAGGAGCGGGTTGAACACCGAACCGACGAAGACCTTTAATTTCTCTGTGGCTTATGAGTCTACAGAAGAAATTAAAGGTCTATTAGAATAAAAAATGTAGCTTATAAAAGGTCTATTATAGCTTATAAAATGTAGCTCACATTTTATAATAAGCCAATTTGGTTTATTAGAGAATAAAAATTAATTTATAGGTGTTCTTAACGATTTAAAAAAGTAAATGTTAAAAATTTAAATTTTAGCTTTTGTTCTGGTTTATTAGGAGAACCGATGAGCTCTTTGGCTTGATCAACACTGGTGTCAGTCGATAACACCACCTTTTGTCTATCGAGCCGCTTCTTTTCTCTATCTTAACGCAAAGCAGAGCTCCGTCCATATGCACGTATTGTTAATTCCTCCCCCATCAAAATTTAACTATATGTCTATGTGCCTTTTGCTTTGAGGAGCAGACAGCAGGCAATAATTTAATTGCATATAGTAGTGCATCTGCGATGCGCCAAAGCAAAATTTGGTGTGAGGGCCTGTGTTTTTTGCTTTTTGACCGAAAAGGCTATAGTGTTTCTTTAGATAAAGGACTTTAATAAGTACTAGCACTAGCCATCGTCTGCAATCTGCTCGTCTTTTAATTAGTGGTGCAAGTTTTCTTCTTGATCTTTGTTGCAGATAATATTTCGATTCTCGCACACGGAACGGTTAGCTAGAGCGGTCGCAATGTTCGGCTTAGTTAGAGTCCATTCGAATAAACTAGCATGTCATGTAGGATAGAAATTATTATCTATATTTTTTAATATATGACACCGTTATTTTTTTACAAAACATTTGATTGTTCATTTTATTTAAAAATTTAGTGTAAATATATAAAATTAAGGTTATAGTTTCTTCGATGATAAGACAAGTCACAACAAAACAAATGACATTTATATAATCTTTTAATAAGACGAATAATCAAATGTGCAACAAAAGCCAACGAAATCATACATTATATTATAAAACCCGTACGCAGCAGAATGCTGTAGAAAATCTAAACGTGGCACTATAGGGCAAACTTTTCCTGTTTTAAAATTTATCTCTAAATTTTTTCTCATAAATTATAAAATAATATATTCGGTGTTCTACGATCAATTAAGCCTCTTTTTTTATCAGCGTTACATGATCTTGTAGTATTCCTTAGCCAATTACATAAAATTTGGATATATTATGACAAATTTTGCCTAATATTAGAGAGTGTTGCTATATACATACGGTTGCATGTTTACGGCAATTATATGATCAAATGTTTCCCTAACGACAGCAAGTTTCGATCCCCATAAAAGTAAATTTCTCTTACAGACGAACAACGCGACGTTTTGTTCCTATTAAAATCACAACCAAATGTCGTATGCATACTGGGCATGTTCGGTAGCCCGTGATCGCAGCTGTCTGGGCTGTTTTGCAGGCAGCTGGTTTATGCTGGCTGCAGCCTCTGCAGCCGCTGCTGGCTTGGCTGTTGTAGCCGCTGTAGCTGCTCAGCTCTTCCGAACAGACCGGTGTTAAACTTTTTTAAACTAGGTTGAGATTAAAATTTGGTTCGGAGGGCTAAACGTACCGATAGGCTATTTTTTATAGTGATACTTAACTGAAATCTGACCACGCCAACTCGCACGTCATCCGTAGCAGACGTGACGGTTTTGTTTTATCATGCGTGACCCAATAACGCTACCACGCCATTTAGATTTGCGTGGCAGTGTTATTTCGTCACGCCAGTCCGGCTAACGTGATAGAATGTTCCGATCTTAAAAATAATTTTTGGAAAGGTTTATTTATAAAAATAAAAAATAAAAAAGTTCAAAAAAATAATAAAAAGAAAATCTCGAGGGGGCATCTGGTTCGGAGTTCAGTCTGTCCGTCCCATTCTGTTTGTTCCTTCGTCTCCCCATCCACGACGCATTCGTCTTGTTCGATCCCCTCCTCCTCCCTCCTCCTCCAAGGAGATCTAGCATGGAGTTGGCCGGGACGCATCCGGCGCTGCATCAAGTCCCTCCTGACCAAGCTAGGAAGCCTTCTCGCGCAGGAGTACGCACTGATCAGTGGCGTCCGCGGCGACGTCCAGTTCATCAACGACGAGCTGGCCAGCATGCTGCCTTCCTCAGCAACCTCCAGCACGCAACGAAGGCCACGACGAGCAGACGGAGGACTGGATGAAGCAGGTCCGCGAGGTCGCTACGACATCGAGGACTGCATCGACGACTTCACCCACAGCCTCGACCCCGACCGCGCGGCGACGACTGCTGGTCAATTGCTCAGGCCTGTATGAGATCCGACATGTTGGCCTCGACGCAACATTGCTGCAAAGATCCTCAACTCAAAGAGCGCCGTATTGGGTAACGGCGGGGCAGGTATGCGTCTCCATCCATACCAGCAGGCAAGGGATTAAGACACCATGATATGGTGGACATGGACATGACATACCCGCTGACCATCAAGAGTAGCCGTCGGTGTCAGCTGACAAGCCTGGGGAGTGAGTGACAAGCCTAACATGGCCCTCTGGCAGAACGCACTGATCAGGCGTCGGGCGACGTCCGAGATTCATCAACGACGAGCTGGCCAGCATGCTGGCCCTTCGCCTCAGCAACCTCCAGCCACAGGCCAACGAAGGCCACGACGAGCAGACGGAGACTGGTGAAGCAGGTCCGCAGAGTCGCCTACGACATCGAGGACTGCATCGACGACTTCACCCACAGCCTCGACCCGACCGCCGCGGCGACGAAATGCTGGTCCAAATTGCTCAGGGCCTGTATGAGATCCGACATTTGGCCTCGACGCAACATTGCTGCAAAGATCGCTCAACTCAAAGAGCGAGCGCGTGATATGGGTGAACGGCCGGCAGGTATGCTCTCCAATCCAGTACCAGCAGGCAAGGGGATTAAGAACACCATGACTATGTTGGACATGGACATGGACATTACCCTGCTGACCATCAAGAGGTAGCCCGTCGGCTCGTCAGCATTGACAAGCCTGTGGAGTGAGTTGACATGCACAAGCCTTGAGACATGGATCACCTTGAGAAGAACAAGAAATAATGTTCATTTCTCCGGCGTCGGAAAGACAACTGCCGCCCATTGGGGCGGCTCATAACCGAAGCTGGCACCGGGCATGGTTAAATTTATATGCGCCGTTGCAATGGTTCACCGTATCTCATAGCACCGACCCTGATTTGACATCCTGCAATACTGGTCTGGAATACTGAAGCAAATCAAGGAGAGTAATGAAACACCAAGGCCCCATAAATAGCACGGGATCAATCAAGTGCCTCCAGAAGAAGAATCTGGTTGCTACTGCTGCAGCAAGCTCCAAGAAGGATGATGAGCGAATTACAGAGCCTCTTCCAAGACAGGCAGCAGGAGGTTATCTCATCCAGTAAATATCAGTTCTCAGGAGAAGATTCATGGGAGCACCAGTTCCGCAAAGCCACGATGAATTTCTTTTCCACAAGCATATGGGCAACTTATTAAGCACAATTAGGCTTTGTTCGTGCGGTCAACATGAAGACGGCAGGGTCGCCAAGGAAACACGAAGCCATAAAAAATGGAGCTGCGGGATAAACTAGAAAAAGATAGTAAGTATTTTACTACCTTCAGGTACATAAATACAACGAATTAGCTCATAAAAATGTCCAGATTCTTCCAATTTGGGGCGTCCATTACCATAAAGAGGTGTCTAATTTGATTCACAGTGATATGTACAAACCCCAAACTAAAGCTTCTTTAATGTTTAAAATGTGCGTAACCATTGTAGGAAACACAATTGGATTAATTAATGTCAGTGCTACATGTAGGTGGAGAACTGAGTAAAGAGGGCAAACCATTTTTACTTACATCCGAGTAAAACCCAATTTTCGTTACAATAAAAGGCAATGGATATTCTAATTAGATAGTTGGATATACGAATTTCAGCAACATTTGGATCACTAGAGTTTCTCTATTTGTATATGAGAGAACTGTGTGAACGGATTTTTCTTTGCTCAAAAGTTACTTTTTTTTTAAAAGATGATGGATAATTGTTACATTTCCAGACACTACAATAAGTGCACACAACCTGATACTAAAGAGAAAACAAGAGGAATGGGATAAACCACCCTCCCGTAAAGGTCGGAAGGTCATGCAGATTCATACGCTTTAAGAAAAATAATTTGATCAGATATGTACTTATTGAGGAAAGACAGACTGGATTGTTCATGTAAGATATTGAAATTTGCTTTTACTAATGATGTACCTGTTGGTTCTGATCATGTTTTTTTCCTCATATTCTTTTGTAGGTACTTACTGTTAATTGATGATGTCTGGTCGGCATCTACCTGGCAGATGATCTGGAACTGCTTGCCGACAAATGACAAAGGCAGCAGAGTTATTGTGACAACACGATTTGCAGCTGTCGCAAACACACCACTTGTTGAGTATCACCATCAGCATAAAATGCAACTTCTATCTGAGCAGGAGGCAGAGAAGCTGTTCAACAAAAGTTTATCCGAGTGCGGGGTTACTGAAGGCAGTCAGCCAACACAGAAGGATCAAATTACCATCCAGAGTGTGGGAGATGTGCGGTGGCCTGCCATTGCCCATAGTTACCATGGCTGGTCTGGTGGCATCCAAGCCACTTACACAGAAAAATGAATGGACTGAAGTCTGCAATTCTTTGTTTCCAAGATCACAAGTATGCCAAAAACCAGAGGAGTTCATGAGAATAATCAATTACTGCTACAACGTTTTGCCCAGTGATCTCAAGACTTGCTCTTTATATCTATGCATATTTCCAAGGGTGGCAAGATTTCAAGGAAGCGGCTGATAAGGCGATGGATAGCGGAAGGTTTTGTCAGTGAGAGGCAGGGGTTGAGTGTGGAGGATATCGCGGAGACATGCTTCAACCAGCTTGTTGAAAGGAAGATAATACGGGCAGTAGAACACAGCAGTGATGGAAGGGTGAAGAGCTGTCAAGTCCATGACATGGTGCTTGAGTTCATCATATCCAAGGCAAGTGAAGAGAACTTCGTCACTGTAGTTGGTGGCCAGTGGTCTATGCCTACGCGTAGCAGCAAAGTCCGCAGGCTATCCGTCCACAGCGCTGACTCCAAGCACGTCAAGGAAGCAGATCGCATGAACCTTTCCCATGTTCGATCACTGACAGTGTTTGGGAGCCTGGACCATCTGCATCTCAAGTCCTTCAAGGCTGGGATTGTGCAAGTACTAGATCTTGAGCGATGCACGGGCTTTAAAGCAAAGCATGACAATGTGTCGGACATATGTGAAATGACACTACTCAAGTTCCTGAGCCTCCGGCGAACGGATGTGAGAGAGCTGCCCTCCAACATTGGGAGTCTCAAGTACCTGGAAACTCTGGATGTAAGAGAGACCAAGGTTCGTGTGCTGCCTGCATCTGTAGGTCAGCTGGAACGAATCAGTAACATACTTGGCGGAGATAAAGGGACAAGGGAGGCCCTGAAGGTGCCCAGGGAGATCAAGAGGACAGCGAAAACCCTGCGTGTCTTGTCGGGGATTGAGATTGGCAACGAATCGTCGATTGCTGCATCTGACATCAGCTATTTTTACTGGTCTCAGGAAGCTGGCCATTTACAAACTCTACAAGACTACTGATCAGATGTTCAAGGATCTACTCTCCTCTATCCAGTACCTCAGTGGATATTACCTCCAAACTCTTGTCATTGACGACGACTCATCAGACTTTTTTAACACCCTCAACGACATGTCTCGTCCAACGGACCTGAGATCTCTTGAGCTGTCTGGCAGGTTACTTAAGCTGCCAGAATGGGTCCCGTTTCTCAATAATCTTATTAAGCTAACCCTTTCGGCGACGGTTCTCCGGCCAGATAACTTGGAGCTCCTTAGCAGACTGCGGATATTGTTTTCCCTCACCTTTTCAATCTGCAAAACCAAACATGATCCTGGTATAGCATCCATTCTTGAAAAGAACACGTCTGACTACAGAGGCGAGATCTTTGTTCCAGCTGGAGGGTTTGTTAATCTTAAGCTGCTTCGCATCTTTATACCGCTACTTCCATCACTCAACTTTTCAGAAGGGGCAATGCCGGCCCTGGAAAGGCTTGAACTGCATTTCAGGAGGTTGGAAGGTCTCAATGGCATGGCCAAACTTCAAAGTATCCATGATGTGATCATAACAGTTGATGGCAAAGCAGGAGGTGTTACCAAGTCCATACTAGACGATCTAAAACGACCACAAAGTAAATACGCCCTAAACATTAACGAATTGTATGATTGACTGAAATGCCAACATCCTAGTGTTATTCTCCAGAAGCTTGGTTCGCAGGACATGGTGGTTGTGGTGTTTTCAACATTTGGAGAAGGTGGTCAGGGAGTATTTTATAAAGGAACATGGGTGACGATTTACTCTTAGAATTGATGGTACTTAATATGTCATGTAAACTTTTACTTTTGATCTTCGCGAATGTGTGTGTGGTTGTATGCATCGTAGCTATGCCGATGTAATTGATTGAGACCAATGCCAGGTAGCATTTGGTACAAGAGTGAGACGGAGGTTACTCCGTAGAAGAAAGTAGTTTTGCAATAAAGCTTCCATTATCCCAAAAATTGCCAACATCCCAGGGTGATTGCCGATCCTACAAAAATCCTCCGACCTTTGTCGCAATTACCCCTGGCGTGGCCCTATGGAAACCCAGCCGCGGCGGGCGGCAACGACTTGGGCGATGGCAGGTGCAAAGGGCGGATTCCCGGTGACTCAGATAATTAGATTGAATCGGGTGCATGCGGTGTGCGGTCTGCGTAGCATGAACTGGCCGCATGGCTAACGTGCGGCTCCTGCATTTTAGGATCAGAGTGTTCCATAAATAGCTTAGTCTTTGCATTTTATTGTAAGCACACAGTGATAATCAAGTAACAGAGAACACCCAAAAAATTGCCCCAAATCCTCTTTGAGTCTTTCCTGTTCTTCATTATTCTTCCGATTTGCAGCTTGTCGGTTTTGCTGTAGTGGCGCATGAGAGGTGTTCAATCGAGTTCCTCGCAAACAACCTTTGGCTCTTGTCTTCTTTTGGTAGATATTCTGTTTCTGTGCCATAATTGTTGAATGCAAAATCACGATGTTACTTATATCAATCTTGTTTACCTAGAAATTAGTAGTTGGGATCACCGAGGTTATCTTCATGGTATGCTTACAGTATTATTTGTTTTGGTTATGACATTTAATATGCTGTCCAAGTGATCTCCAACTGCAACTTCGATGAAAGTTTGCTGTGTAATTTAAGCACCGAAGCTATCTGTTCAAATATTTTACGGTTAAGTGCCCATTTGGATATATGCTGAGGCCCTTTTGGATGTAGTAGGATGCTCAACACAATGTTAATTTTATGGTCCTTAGACTGAATTCTGACTACCATATTCCCAACTTCTACTCCCTCATTTTGTATATACATATTTCCCGAACTACTAAACGGTATGTTTTTAAAATTTCTATAGAAATCTATTATATACTAAAAGTCTATTAAACTTCCTACAAACGCTCATAAACCGCCACGTAGTATCCTACAAATGCTCCTAAGTCGTTATGTGACGTTCTATTAAATTAGAAAAAGTCATAGAAATTCTAAGAGAAAACCAAAATATCTAACTATCGGTTTCCACTTAAATCGGTGGACCTACTGTTTTAAACCATTGGATTAGATTAAAAAACCTATATCCCTACTTCCTATACCGTGAGTACAGGAGTACTCCAACGTGCGCTTCCTATACCGTGAGTACAGAGTACTCCAATGTGCGTACGTACGTACCCACCTCACCTTCCTTCTCTATTTGGTATTTGGTACGGTGACTATTTGAAACAAATAATCATCAAACTATTTTATGTGAAAAATAACTATAACTATTAAACCAATAATTTAATCTATATTTTGTTTGGAAATAAAATTCCTCATAATTTAACCAGCAATCAATATTCTAGCTCTTTTTTATGTCATCGAATTAGTCATAAAAAGTTACAAACAAATTTAACAACAAAAAATTATTCTGCATAATACCCCCCGTAAACTTGCATGGCGAAATTACATTAAAAAAATTAATCCCATATTAACAACGTGTTGAATAAAAATGTCAAATTGAATAGTCCAAGACGATATATGATTTCTTTAATTATACGAAACATACAAATTACTTCGAGATTTTTTTAATGTGCTCAAATATTCCAAACAAGCGGATGATCTTTCGCGTTAATACTCTAAATTCAACTGTGAAACAATATATTATCAAGAGACAACACCCCTACTGTTTTACATTTTACATCTCATACGAATTATCATAAAAAAATGAAATAATTCAATAAACACACGCTGCACCATCATAAAAAAACATACTTAGTAGTAATAATAGCTTTTCAAGATTTGATAAAAAAGCCTCTAAATATTCAATTAAAAAAAGAATAACACATTACTTTGATTTTACACCTAATTTGTTAGACATGTTTTCTAAACAACTAAGTCTACCTTTTTTATAAAGATGATGGCGCTGCTTACAGATAATTGCTAGCTTATGAGGATGAATAACATATTATATAGTACAAAGCTAATAAATAGCTTGGAAAAGTTATGCAAAGTAAGGACAATGAAGAAATTTGATGGGGATTAATTTTAAAATGATGTATGTTTTGGTGTCTTAGTCTTGATGCCTTTTGCTTATAGAATAATCAAACTGGGATGAAGAGAGTATCATCTAATCAACTTTAGATGATGTTTAATGAATTTTTAATATATCATAATAGATAATAGATAGATACGCATGCATGCATGTTGCTAATAAGGTTCTGTACTTTCAGGTATAAATACAAATTCATTTTTTTTTCTTTGTGCAGAAACAATTAATAAGGTGAATCATCCGTATGTTCATGTATGAACATGTTTGTCCGGTATATATACACTTGAAAGATTAAGTTTGGAATCCATTTAATTTTACGATATAGCAAGATAAGAAAAAAAAGGGATTAACTAAACTTTATCTGAACACCCCTACTAGATACAACCACCACATCTCAGCATATCTACACAAGTTTTGCAACCATGGGGAACGGTGACTAGGAGATGCGACAAATATGAAATTTTCTACTAGAAATACGAACTTTCCTTGAAAGAATTTATTTAGTCTTTGTAACACAAATATTATCTATGATCTTTTTGAAATTTCATCAAATA
Source organism: Microglena sp. YARC (assembly GCA_022414725.1). Lineage (NCBI taxonomy): Eukaryota > Viridiplantae > Chlorophyta > Chlorophyceae > Chlamydomonadales > Chlamydomonadaceae > Microglena > Microglena sp. YARC. The sequence goes on along the minus strand of JAJSRW010002324.1, from coordinate 694 downwards.
TTACATAATTATTGTAACTAGATAGGCATTATACATACAAAATTATATAATCTAAATGTGTGCAGTTATATTTAGCAATTTCTAATATTAAATATATTTTTTATAGAAAAATATTACAAAGGTAATGATGCTGCGAAGTTGTTCTCGCTGGTTTGTATGGAGCCTGACATTACACGAAACATTCCTAAGAGCTTCACCAACAGTTCCCATAAACATATCCTAACAATTATAGGATTTTAGATGAAAATCATGCTCCAACAATCCCCTAAGCAATTGCCTAAAATTTGAAAATCCCATATCCCTTTTTTTCTCTCTCCACAACTCGGGCAGCGTGCAACGATTCCCAGTCAATGGATCACGCGGTGGGGAGGGGGAGCGCCGATCACGCACGGGGAAGGGGGCCAATCGTACAAAGGGGAGTTCAAGGTGGGCCACTTTATTTTTGTTAGGGAGTTAGTTCTAAAGAATGAATAACATATTATATAATATAAAAGCTAATAAATAGCTTGGAAAAAGTTATGTAAAGTAATTCCAATGAAGAATTTATTTTGAAGAGATCGTACTTGGTTTACTCCTTTAGTTATATTTAGTTATAGCAAAAGCTCATTTTACATCCTAATGTTTTTTTTACATTTTCTATATTTCTTATCATACTCTTCATACAAGTCATAGTTTTGCTTTACCATGTCAAAGA
>JAJSRW010002674.1:0-19287 GCA_022414725.1 Microglena sp. YARC | reverse complement strand
GATCTCAATCCCAGGGGATGCGTCCGCAAAAGGTAGGACAATTGTCGTCTGCCAATGATACTGGATGCAGCCGAACACAACGGCTTCAAGACCAACCGGGGGGCTCCACGGAGCCCTAGCCTGAGGGCACAAGCAGAAGATGGAACGCTGCAATGTCCTCGTAGTGTTGTGGGTGTCTGTGGAGATGTCAAAAAGAGGATTGTTCTTGAAGTTCTCCCACACCGAGCACGGGCACCTCTGCTTGCATAAAGCAGGTTCATCAGACTTTGGGGTTACAATAATTTCAACAATGGTATGGAGGAAGCATCGGGGATTGGGGATTGGCATGTCTTGGTGCTTTCCTGCATAGTACACCCTCAGTGATCATTTGCGGTATCATAGAATTATACACGGTATATAGACAAAGATGATCGAGGTGCCTCGGGGAAATTAGGTGAGTTTCCATCTTCTGAGGAGTGAGCATATGGGGATTGTGATGGACCCTTCCTTGAGGCAGACATGGGAATCTTTCTGGGGCCCCCCCCCAAAAGTCTGGCAGCGTCGCAGGCGAAGCAATGGCAGGCATTCCCCGCGCATGGCCTTCTCATTCTGAATCATGGAAAAACCCATATGCAAATAAGATCCCATGGTTGAACATGTAAAAGGGTAACAATTGGTAATTGGAGCAGAGTGATTTCGTTGTAGAGTATGTAGGATGAGGCTCATCGTATGTTTTCCATGATTGATATTACAGATAGTTGCAAGGGTTAATGATTTTGATTTACCTGATTAAGGAAGCATCCCGAATTCATGTGGCACAACATAAGAAATGTGTCTGCCCCATCTGTCCTGTTTCAATAGGGCAATTGCGAGGAAATGACTGAATGTGCACTTTTCTCATAATCCTTGGAGAAGCTTTGAAGGGCCAAGGGATGACCCCATGGGAGTAAGATCGCCGTCGGTGTATACTGGGAGTATAAGAACAAATCAGCTTCCTCGGATTTAAAGTCCGGGATCGCACTTGACAAGAGGAATCGATTGCATGAAAATCTCTGCAGCAAACATGGTGGCTGAGGAGCATCTGAATCTTTTTGCACATCTTCTTGTTGTATTTAGTGGGCAACTCGTAGACATACACCTTAAAGGCCTCCGACAGGGGTCATTTCCAGGCACGATTCACCGGCACTTCCCTAAGATATGGTCATAATGTACAATGAAAAGTGAGAATTATGGTAGTGTCCTAGCACGCCACCATAATTTTGACAAGTGCCCTAACAGCTTCCATAAGTTTCTCTTTTTTTGGTAAAGGCAAATTCATAAGGTTCAAACGGGCGCATTAGTTATGGAGTGGATAAGACTTAGGAGTAGCTTGCCAACCAGAGTTTTTTTAAGTACTAACTAGTATTGTTATTATTTGCATAAAATGACTCAAAAAATCGTTAAATGCTAAAAAAGGAATGCAAGAGAATGCGAAAAGCACATGTCAATTCTAATTTGAAGAAACTCATAGATCCAGTAGATGACCGAGTATGATAGTCGTCGGTATAGTTATAATTCCAGCCACTTGCTTATATATCAACCTAATACTACATTGATTCACATGCTTACTCTTCACCTTATTATGCATCGAGTTTTGACCGGAGTAATTGAGAAAGAATCGAGCTTGAGCTACACTCAACCACACATCACACTCACACATGAGCATAAATTATTCCATGGCAACTGAATCGAGGCCGGGAACATGGAACGCGGAACGATCGCGTAGAGGCTAAACCAAAGATGTTGGATAACACATGAATCTACTACTAGCAGAGGCGGCTGCGTGTTGGGCATGAAGTAAGTAGCTAGTAGCAGACTCTCCCGGTCCCCGGGAAGTTTATATTAACTGGAAATTGGACCTAGAACAAATAGTGCTACGATTAACAGTTGATATCCAAGCAGCAGCAGCAGCAGATCCCCTTGTCCCAAGGTCGCGGGAGGCAAGTGATTATCTTGCAAGATACGCCCTAAATTAAACTGCTCGCTTCACTCAATCCCCACAACAGATTGGTCAGATTCCAGCCATCAGAATGCAGCAGCAACCACGGATCAAATGCACCGACACAAACATTGCGAAAAGCACGCATCGAGCAACGGAGCAAGCAATCAACCATCGCCAAAAAAAAGAAGAAAAAGAAAAGAAATCCTACTGAACCGCTCCGAGGCGTGCGGTGCGTTACCTTCATCCTCTCGTGTTCCTGCCCTCGCAAACTCCTCCAAGCGTGCGCCCAGAAAGCAGCGCGAGCCCACGGCCGCGAAGACACCCATCCCATGGCTCCCCCCACCTCTCCTCCTTTCCAACCACCGACCCGACGAAACCCCCAAGAAGGATCTGGATGCGGCCCCGGGCCAATCGGAGAGGAGGAGAAGAAAGAACACGGGGAGGGAAGGAGAGCGACTCCGAGGATGAGGATGGCAGTGGCTGGCTGAACGGCCGCGGTGTCGCTGCCAAATTAGCTGTCAGCGAGCACTACTTGTGACGGGTTCAACCTCACCGTCTTCTTCTCTTCTCTATTGTACGCGTAGCCTAACGTACCTATACTACATGAGTGAAAAGGTCGGTTCTAGGAGATCCGGTAAATCCTACTCCTCCGTTCAAAAAAAAAAATCAATCAGTATTTGTGAAAATTTTATTACAACGTATCTACACAAAAACGTCTATCGGTTAAGATTTTTACGAGAAATAATCCTACCTTAGCTCGAATGTGTGCCATTTTTATTTCATAGACCAAAAATCTATCTACTACTCTCTCGTTTCATATCATAAGTCCGTTGGCTTTTTTCAAGTTTGACTAAATTATAGAAAATCTAGCAACATCTAAAATATTAAATTAGTTTTTATGTTTTTTCATTAAAAATACTACTAACTTTTCTATAACTTATAGCTTATAAGTAAAAAAACTCTAATAGACAGTTATTTTAAGATATACTAGTTGAGTCAACATGTTGTAATGTAGTTGTCTTACATATAACCATTCGTTAATCCATGAATAGTTGAGTATTACTGGCGTGCAAAAAGTTATGCGACTAATTCCTCTTAGAGTTTCGTTAATTACATACTTATCCCGAAAAAAATATTAACTAAATGTAGGGTTTAAAAATATTCACTAGAATTGATATAATACATGTAGAATAAATTAAACATCTCAGATAATAGCAAGTAATTTGAAAAAATGTCAAACCAGGGAATTCCCACCCACCAGATCCAACTACCCCTGATTCCCCTCAATTTTCCACATGGTTGACGCATAGAGTCAAAGGTATCTTAATAATATAGTATTTAATTTATATTGAATGATGTGTTTATACTGGTGTGCTCAGTATCTGTAAATAATGTGTTTATACTTTGCTCAATCCTTTGATCTCCTCCCTATCTAAACTATATAAAAATAAAGTTTTTTATAGAAAAACCAATTTTTAAGTAATTATCACAATAACCGAAAACAACGTCGCATATACTCCAAACAGATTTTGCATCCCGATGTTTCGATACTGCAACCCGTCCGAAGGTATAGAAAAAAAAATCCTAACAGAATTACAGATTTTGATAATTGCAATATGCATGCACCGCAACATCGGAGGCCCTATACCGATCGCACGCCCCCGTCAGTCCGCCCCCTCTAGTCTTCTTCTCTTCTCTATTCATATCTAGCTCGCGTTAGTTTGGTGAATATAGGAGAAAAACACCTCTTTTTCACAGCGCACGTTCTCAAACTACAAATGTGCGTTTATTAAACAAAATTTTCATATAGGAAATTTGTTTTAAAAAAGTCATCTAATTCAATTTTTGAAATTTAAATGTTAATACATCAACTAATCATGCCTAAGGCTCACTCGTTTTTCTATCTTCCAATCCCCCAATCTCCTCTCCTCAAACACACCCCACTATACTTATGTATATCTAATATACACACAATATAATATGTATAATATGTGTTAATATATAATATTTTAATATAAAAAATAATCACACATTTACGAACTTTGGTATTACATACTATTAGAAAAAATAAAAAAACAAACATTGCATACGTATGACCCAAACTTGCATACAGTATACAAACTTTGCAACGCTATTACAAACTTGCATACGTACGATACACAAATTTGTATCATACATATAAAAAAACCAAAAAATACAGAAGAGACCAAAAAAAAAAAACCAATCAAACAGAAAAAAAAGGAAAAAAACAACTCAAACCGAACAGAACCGACAAACACCGGAAAAAGAAAAAAAATAAAAAAGTCGTTCCCGCCCGCCGCGCGTCCGCCGTCCTTTCCTCCGCCCCTGCTGATCACCCAATAAGCAAACATTCCGGTTCACACATCTCGCCCTGCGGAAAGCTGGTTCCTTCGTTGAAATTTGAATGCTCTCATTGGCGTCCATTAATCAGCACAGACCGTCGCTGGTAGAGGAAGAGAACCAAACTTCCGTAGCACACTCAATACCAAACAAACCCCAAACCAAACCAAACACATTACAAATTACGATCCAATCACCCGGAATCGCGAAGCAAATTTTACAAGGGACTCACATTTAAAGCATAAAATTAATGCATCCTTATTTTTCTTCTGATCATTTGTCTTTCTTTGTCTTAACAGTACCTACATTCTTTCACCCAATGTGATCTCCCCCATTCAATACTTTTAATGAACGAAAAAAAAAAACTCTAACATCATTCTGTCATACAAAATTTGTAAACTGCTCCTCATATTTTTAGCTGTAAATCAAATTTTTTCAAAATATAAATAAATTATCTCTTTTTTTTTCCCTTTCTTCAAACGCCAAACATTCTTAGTTTTAAAGGACTTGCTCCAGTGGACGGTTTTCATTCCATTTCTAGCGTCTTCCTCCCAATCAAATCAGCCAAACTTTAACTTATCTCCTATGATTGATCCTCCCCATTTCGAGTCAAATACATTAAGTTTACACAGCCAATGGATCTTTTTTACCTTGACTCCAGTGAGAATATACACAATTGCCACCTCTCTCTTTACTATTTTGTCACTTTAAACCTTTTGCATACGATGATACTACTCCCGATCCAAAATAAATACACCTACACATACATCCTTGATTTATAGCCTGTCTAATAACAACCACATAAATGAACCATCTTATCTTTATAATTAATAGTCTTTATAAGCAAAATATAATAAAATCTACAGTGCACAAATAAAGTAACTATATCGTTTGATCATTCTTTATATATACATATAAACATACCCATTCTCACTTAGTCAATTCTTATTTAAAAAAAGCTAACGAGTGTCTCAAATCGTTTGAAACCAATAACTCTGCATTGTTAAAACTTTTCAACATACAGTGTTAGTGTACTAGAGCCGTTCGTATGGCTTATTTAAAAAAAATATAATAAATAACATAATTAAGTAATGGTTTTATCTTATTAATGTATTCAATATAAAAAGCAAAAAAAAAAGCATGGCTTAATTTTGTTTTGATTAGTGGGCTGCTTGAGGTTAAGGATGGATAAACTTCACCAAACGGTTGTTCTTATTTATTTAGAAATTTGTTGGTTACTAAAGTGGCAGACACCAAAAGGGTCATATTTTTTTAAATAAATAAATAAATCAATTATACTTAGGTTACTGACATTGCAGCAGCTGCGATGTTTGTGTAGCAGGTGAAACGCCGCGATCAGTGCTAACGAAAGTTATATTGGGTTTTTCAACATCTGAGTGGTCTAATGGGGCCAAATAATGAAAAAAGGCATTCTGATGTTGGCTCCAAATTTCATTTTCAGACACCAAGACTCAACAGAAAATCTTCAGTTGATGCAGGAACACAGAAGCCAACACATTGGAAGCTACATTCCTTCAGGAATCAGCAACAATTAGTACCCAAATCAACACATTAGACTAAGATTGACTGCAGCCACATGCCTAACTAGTACCCAACTCAGCTAGCCTCACCAATCATCTTTACCTGAACTATCTATCAGGGAAATTCAAGGATGAAAAATTGTGTAAATTCAGGGAGATCCACATTTGAAATTATGTCACGCATTCAGCATGAATTAAATCTCATAATTTCATTATGATATCCAGTTATCCACATATATGGACAAAGCGGACAAATGCCGGCATTTCATCCGCTAATGGGAAGAAAAGGAATGAAGATATATGGTATATAGCTATCAGGGAAAAAGATACAAAAAATGTACATTTGTTGATTTATGGTCAGCACTATGCAACCATGGTGATCTCAAGGCGCAAGTATATATCATGTCTGTAAATATATCTTTTTCAAAAAGTTTTTACATCTCTATAGGCAGTGAGATGCATGCTACCAAGGCTTCAGGTCGCCCACCGGTCCAGCAGTCCAGTTCAGGGCCCTCTCCCCGGGCTTCAAGAAGACGTTTTCGCCATGTGGAAGCTTGCGAGCGAGACCATTCAGAATCTGATGGAATGCATCTCCTGCCTGAGCAGGCTGGGGGAACAGCATGGCCTGCTTCATCGACGGGTTCGCGAGAAGCCTCTGCTTCCTCAGGATAACATCTGTTGGTATGGATGTCAGGATACTGTCCAGCTTCGGAACATCCTCCTCGGCGACAAACACGCCAATCTCCTCCCAGGGGATAGCATCAGCAAAGGGGAGGACAATGTCATCTGCAATGATCACCGGAATACAACCGAAAACCACAGCTTCCACCAGTCTGGGGCTCCATGGAGCCCAGCCCAATGGCACAAGCAGAACACAGATCTCTGCATATCTTCGTAGTACGTGGGTGGGTGATCGGTTGAGATGTCAAACAGCGGGTTGTTCTTGAAATTCTCCCAAACCGACGCGCGGCACCTCTGATAGGACATACAGAAACATCAGACTCCACATGCTACGAGCCAATGAGCAGATGATAGGATGTATTGGAGATAAGCGGAAAATTTACCTTGCATAGTATCCACCCTCAGGATCATTGCTGGTATCGTAGAACAGACCACGGAAATATACAAAGATAGACCGAGGGGTGTCTGGGGAATAAGATGAGCCTGCATTTTCTGTGGGGGTGCATATGGCGGAATGGTGATCGAGCCGTCCTTCAAGCAGACATGGTTCTTTTGTCCAAAGGTCTGAACCAGGGTGGCACGCTGAAGCAATGGGAGGATTCCACGTCCAATTGCCTTTTCTTCCTGAAACAATAACAGAAGCAAAAGATCAATACGCTGAAATAACCAAAGAGAATGTGGGACAAAGTATGATAGAAGGTGCCAATCAGGGTAGATGATTAATCATGAATATGAATCTGACCTTAGTGTGACATTTAAATAGGTTGAGAGAAAATATTTTTTTCTGAAAAATATTTATATTCTACAAAGGGACAAAGAACATGTGCAAACTGAAGTGTTCCAATTAAATCAGAGTTGCCAACTAACAATATTAATACAGTGAATCTAGCATCTTGATGCCCCCCATTGCTCCCCATGTTCTCTGCTGCAATTAGAAATGTCCCAGCTGTTGCAAACTTAAGTGTTCAGTACTAAACTAATGCTCAAAGTCCAGTATTTGCTCACTAAAGGAGGAATAAATGTGTCCAACAGCAAGGTTTTGTACTTGTGCATGTACCTGATAGTGGAAGCAAGCGCCAAAGTCATGTGGTGTAACAAAGAAATGATCAGCCCCTCTGATCTATTCCAGTAAGGCCAATTTGTTGCAATCAGCTCAATTGCGCTGCGCATCATTCTTGGGGATTTGAAGGGCAAGGGAAGACCGGAGGGAGTCAGGTCGCATGTAGTGTACACCGGTGTGTAGAACCAATCAGCTTCCTCGGGATTAAAAGTTCGGACAGCGCTTGACAACAGGAACCGGTGCATGAAAATCTCAGCGGCAAACATGTGGTTCAGGCACCTAGGATCCTTCTTCAGCAGCTTCTTGTTGTACTTGCTTGGGAGATCATAGACATAGACCTTAAGCCTCCCAACAGGGTCATCTTCCAACACATCACCAGCACTTCCTGCATTTGTTTCGCCACAATATTAAGCAAAAGCTATGGAGTATCTATAGACCTTGCACAGAATTAGGGAAAAGAATATTCTAAATTTTAGAAGCATAGCTTGGGATCAAGGTATGATACCTAAGCAACCTACAGGGATAAAGTAAGTGTGTTCCTATGCTAGATTAAATGAAACATAATTAAGCTAATGGCTATGTTCTTATCATATTGGTGCCTAGGAACATGATACTGCATATCATAAAGAAGATGAAGAGGAGGAAAATATTTGAAGGTTCAGAGGACAGAATGGCATTCAAGTTTTTTGGCAGCAGATGTCTCGAGGACCACAAAATCCAATAAGAAAGAATGCCTACCATCAACAGGTGTATCAATACCAGTAGATGTTCAATAAAACAAGGTTTAAACTGAATCCAAGCATTGAACCATAACTCAACCAAATCATTTAGAATAATACACCAACATAAACAACCTCCATTTGCGTCTGATCTGAAATAGATCCTATATATTTAGGGTGGAGAGGTCTGACCACAAACAAATCAAATTGACAGGCTAAATGATTTCAAAATGCTTTGCTTTAACAGTTTCTTAGATGCACAAATAAGCAGCTTGGGTTGAGTTCTACTAACTGACAAGAATGTATCCATCAAGATCAAAACCAAGAAGAGAATAACACAAGAAAAACAAAGGCCCCCCACCTGAGATCCTCTCTGTCTGGTGGCCCTGCCGCACCTCCTGGGCCTGAGCTCCAAGGAAGAAGCATACAGCAGCAGCAAGAATGGCAATGGCCAAGACCCACCTCCTCATCTTCTTGATCCCCACAGGCCTCTTCCCAGCACCTGTGTCTCCTCTCCTCTCCAACCCTCTCCCTGTCCGGCCTTATGAGCTAGCAGGCAATTGCCAGGAGGTAATTAAAGGATCCAAGGAGAAGGGGAAAACTTTTCTGGCAATTCTCCTACCAAGAAGCGTTTGGTGAGTTGAGAAGGTGAGGGGAGGCTTTCCTAGGCTTCCTTCCTTCTTCCTCCAACTCCACATATAAGCAGGCTTCAAGAACAATTAGGGGGGCCATGCTCTTACTTAAAAGGAAGAAAGAAATAAAGGAAAGAGATTAATATTTGCTCAGAGAGGGTAGGAGGGCTGTCTACTGCTGATTCTTTTGCTTCTTTTTCTATGCACCCCCCCTTTTCCTCCAGCTTTCCTTGCTTTTTCCTCTTACACCAATGATGAGCTGTAGTTCTGTGGAGCTCCTAATAGTCTATAGCAAATGTGTTCCAAAAAAGAGGTTCGGTGAGAGGTTTACCTCCTCTTCAGATGTCAAGTTTCTTTCCTTTCACCAAACATGGACTAGACCTCTCACTTGTCTTACCTTAACATGTCAAACTCTTCACTTCTCTCTCTCTCTCTCCTTGATTTTTTTTTAACCCAAGAATTACTACCCTCCATCTATGATCTGCCAAATAGTTAATTTTTTTCAGTTTCATGTTTCTCCGGTCCTTTTCTTTTGGTTTACTTATTCCGCGTGACAGTCAAGCCGTTTCCTCCAGGATATCGTGGTATTTGGATTGTTGCCTCCTTTGCACATGGTGATTCATTCATTTCATTGTCATGGCTCATGAGACACCCATGAGAGGGGGCCATAATCATTGGCAACAAGGCCCCCATTTGCAGTAATACCTTCCATTTGTTTATACAATATTAAAAATCTTGGGAGGGACAATTCACAGTACTCTCTTACCTATACTTTATTGGTTGGTGATTGTTGATTGCAAGAGGAAGAGATTAGTGCCAATGCTCATCTCCCAAAAAAAAAGATTAGTGCTAATGCTGCAATTACCTGCTTGTAGGGTTTGGTGAAGGTTAGTACTACAAGTAGTAGAAGCTGTTGTTTGTTTGTTTGTTATGCTTCTTCTTCTATAATTTGGGATTAAGCAAAATGGGGACCCCAACTCCCAAAGAAAGTCTATGAACTGAACATCCCCAAAGACTTCTTTAACATGGTAGACCCCCCATGTGAGCATCTCAAATTTAGAGGATTTTTTTTAATTTGAGAAAAAGAAAAGGGATCTGAAATTGGATGGCTTTGATTGCTGTGAGCGGAAAGATATCAAAAACAGCACAAAAGCAGCGGATCATCGGTGTGTTCTTGCGTTACTAGTGCCTATAGCTCTTGGTTGAACTGTTGGGGAGCAAGTGGGGCGTACCGATGGATGGATGCTCGGCGAGCGCCGCCGCCGCTGCGACGAAGCGGCGCGCGCACCCTCGCCGGAGCAGGGCATCGTCGCCGCCGCAGGGGAGGCACGCCTCGGAGTCGGTCGCCGCCGCCGACGAGGAAAAGGCGGTGAAAATGTGAAATCCTCTGCCGTTGGGGCGTACCACGTACAGTAGAATTACGCTTCGACACGGCCAAAGCGTATTCGGTGCTGGCGTATTCCGTATTCGTTTTGTCCGCATAATTATCCACGTTACAGTAGAATTGAATTGAGCGGTTTTTGTCGTCGAATCGAATGTGTTACAGCATAATTAAACTATTTTTACAGATATTTTATACATACTACTATACATGATACACCCAACATTCTCTTAAAAAAAATTGATACACCCGTTGACTTTCAACGACAACAAGGAGCACTAGTATTTTTTTACACCCATTGACCTGGAGTAACTGATGCGGACAGCTGGGAAAAAAAAATAAAGACGACAACAAGCTACTCGCAATATATAATGTAGTAATATAAATATAAATTTCAGTTTGAGATTTATCACATGTTTGTTGAGGAAAATAAAAAAGGCAAAGTCGTCGCATGTTTTGACATATATGCTGAGTTGACACATCTTGTTCGTCGGCGCTCGCAATATACAAGAGCACGTAGCAGGGGAGCATGCAGCAGCAGTTTATAACAAGCCTCAAACATGAAGTTTGGGTGTGTTATATACCACATGTTTACAACTTCTAGTCCTCTACTCCTTTATCTTTATCTTTCATGTGTGCGTTTTTTTATTATTAAACGGTATATTTTTAAGAAATTTTTTATAAAAAATCGCTTTAAAACCACACTAATCTATTATTTATAGCTAATATTCTCTCTATTTTTAATATATGACACCGTTGACTTTTTAAGATGCGTTTGATTATTCTCTTATTAAAAAAATTATGTTAATTGTGTTGACAGAAAACATGAGGCCTGGAAGATCTGCTTAACTCTAGTGTAGGTCCAAAGCTCGCCTTCGAATGTATGAGTGTGCCAGTTGATTTGATCCTGTAATCAACAAGAAATAGAGACAAAGAATTCGTGGTTAAATCTATAAATGATAGTCGATCGGCTAGGTGCCGATGACATATCATTTATCTTTAAGCCGATGTCATATATGAATCGATCGGCGGTTATAAATAGACATAAGGGACTAAATCTATTCGATCGGCTGTAGATATTAACGATATATAGTTTTATATTAATATATACTTAAATCAAGTGATTGGGAAATATCGGTCACCATGCTGAGACAGTATAAATAACTTAGATCGAAATATATATTAATAACAGGATTATATATGTTTATAGCATAGCCGATCAGATAGATCTAGCATGTATCGGCTAATACTCCGATGCTACTCTATATAAAGATATCAAAACAAGTATAATATACCAAACAAAAGCTTAATATATTTAAATGCAATAAGATCTTGACATAAAGGGCGGATTTAACATGTCACTGAAGCATATTAGATCGAATATGGTTAAATCAGATAAGATTGGCTGAAACTTCGATACTACCCTAATCGGCAACCAGAAGGACATGCTAGAGATTGATATTCTAAGCACGACTTAATAGATCAAACTTAACTGATGCAGCAATAAGTATGAAAGAAAAATAATATCTACACAATCAAGCCGCTAGATGTTTTATAAGTGATAGATATCTTATATATCTAGGACAACGTCGCTATTTAACCTATATCAGCTGCCTTCTTATTAACAATGTTAGCCGATTGTAGGTTAGATAACAATTATTGTCAAAGATTATTAAGATTATGATAACTCGACGAATTATATAGACAAGATTAGAGTGTCATAAAGATGGAAGCACTAATCTCGAGAACACAAGTCGTCATAACAAGTTTTACCTCTTATTGAAGATCGAAACCGATGCAGCTCAACCCGAAAGCAAGAACTCGTCGAAACAAAACTAAAGCCAAAAATGTAGCGATGCCGCCAAAATTGTATTGAACGTGTGTGTTAAAAAATTAACATAGGGGCTCGGCTTATGTATACCGCAGAATTACAAGACTATATGTCTATCACCGAAGAGACACGACCACATCTCTAACAAACTTTAAGATACCATTAAACTTTCGTGGCAGACTTGTGTCCAAACATTATCCTAAGGAATTACATAAAACTATCTTAATTAATTAAAACAACTTGCCTCTATAGGACTCTACCATTGCCGGCAATCATCTTAAGCACCCTCAATTCAACCGATTTCATACACCAAATTATACTGTCTACGGCTGCACGCGCTTACCTAGTCTGACTCAGACTCAGCCGATACTAATCTTAGCCGATCTAGACTTCAAGCGATCTTGCTTTTTCTCGGAATTCAACTCTCGCCTTCGAACTCCACCGTCGATCTAATCTCCTTTTCCCGATGCTGATATTACCAAATTTGTTTTCTAACAAATTGTTATTTATTTTTTGGCGCTTGATTTATCATCAAAATATTGTTTAAGCAATATAAATTAATTTCTATATTGTACAAAATTTTAAATTAACCATGTGATAGTCAAAATCGTTGAATAAAAAAATCTAACACTGGTGTTCATCATATTTAAAAAAACAGAAAAGAAACAGTAATTAATTAGACATATTTAGTGAGTAGCCCACAGAAAAAGACCGTTCTAAACTCTGGCCTAACACCATTGTAGTCTTTGAAATGTTGCGAGAAATAGTAGAGAATCGGTAAAAATTATTCCTTTACAACTATGGTAGTATTCCACAAGAATCATATTTATTAGTCTTATGTAAAAATTTCTTATTTTTTTCAAATATAATTGATTTAGGCTTCTCTTCCGCCACTGACCGGGCGAAAAAAAGAAACCGTTGTGTTGGCTGGTTGTTGATTTTCCGCTGGCTGTGGAGCCAGGAACCGCGGAGTTCGCGGCGTACGGAATGGAGTAGCCGAGTAGGACGGCACGCGTGGATCGACCTCAATTCATTCACATTTTTCCGCCCCAAACCTAAACAAAACCACCGGACACTATGCAAAACCACTAATTCAATCCATTCAGGCATTGTTTAGTTTGGTGAAATAAAATTTTTGAATGTCACTTTGACTTTGCTGGATGTCGGAAGGTTTTCTAACACGAATGAAAAAAACTTAATTTCATAACTCGTCTGAAAAACCGCGAACTGAATCTTTTAGTCTAATTAATCCGTCATTAGCACAGGTGAGTTCTGTGTAGCATTATGCTAATCATGACTAAGCTCAAAGATTCACCTCGCAATTTGATGCAAAACTGTTTGCAATTCAGTTTTTCTTTTATCTATATTTAATGCTCTATAATATGTGTTAAAATTTCGATGTGAATTTTTTGGAAAAGTTTTTTTGGAAATTAAACAGGTGCCTCAAGTGCGCAAGCACAAAAGCAGTTTGAACCTGCAACCCACTCTTTGGTAACTATGGGGGGGGGCCTTGGGGGGCAAAAAAGGTTGTTTGCTACGGATGTCAAACACGCCCCCCATTGGCTTGCTCCTTTTTGCATCGTCACCTTTCATTTTATTTCCAAGCCAGTCTCTGGCCTGGCAATAGGATTTGTTTCAATCAATACTTTCTCCGTCCACAAATATTAATAACTTTATAACAATTAGATTTATCTCAAAATATAACAACTTATTTACTTATATTCCATTTCAACGAACGATCACAACTTCTCCACCACTAAAAATCTCCATCTACTTTTTTCTTATCAACCCAATCAAAATATCTTTTTCATTTAATTTCACTTAATTTCTTAATATCTGTATATATTTAAGAAGGATGCAAATATTATTGTCTGAACTATTGTTGACATTATTTGGTACTTACTGCTTTACTGATGCAAATTGGATGTGCTGTGGCCTATGACCATAACTCAGTTTCAAAATATAACTACTTTTGACTATGATTTATGTGCAACTAAAAGTAATTATATTTAGAATGGAGGTAGGATGTAATTATTTCCGTTTCTAACTGCTCCTATTTTTTCCTTTTTCTTTTTTTTCAGGTATGTCCGGTAAAAAGGCTCGTTTTTCGAGGCCTAACTGCTTTGCGGTCTGGTTGAGAAAAGCCCAAATTACGAGCTCCATTCTAGGTGCCTACGAGGCCTTTGATTCGATGGCTGGTGCGGCCGGGCCACTATCATACGAGAGACAGCGGGCCTTTGCCTTGGCATGCGCATGCTCCTCCAAGTCCACAGAAAAGAAGTTCTAAACTTCTGTCCGTAAACACACTTGAGCATTTTGGAAATGTTGCCGAAGAAATAGTAGAGATGGTTAAAATTATTTCCTGTCTACAACTACGGTAGTATCCACCAAGAATTTCATATTATTGTCTTATGTAACGAATTTCTTCATTTTGACAATATAATGATTTTTTTAGGCTTTCTTACCGCCACTGACCCGGCGAAAAAGAAACCGTACAACACGTTGTGTTGGCTGTTGGTTGTATTCGTTTCCGCTGGCTGTGGAAGCCAGAACGCGGAGTCGCCGGACGTACGCAATCGGAGTAGCCGGAATAGGACGCACGCGTGTGGATCGACCGTCAATCATTCACATTTTCCGCCCCGAAAACTCTAAACAAAAACCACCGACACTATGCAAAACTCACTAGATTCAATCTCAGTCAGGCCCATGTTTAGTTGGTGAAGATAAAAATTTTTTTAATGTCACTTTAGACTTTGGCTGGACTGTCGGAAGGCACGTTTCGAACACGAATGAAAAAACTTAAATTTCATAACTCGTCGAAAACCGCCGAGACGAATCTTTTGAGTCTAATTAATCCTCATTAGCACAGGTGATTTTCCTTGTAGCACTTATGGCTAATCAATGCACTAAGCTCAAAAAGATTTCACTCGCAATTTGCATGCAAACTGTGCCCAATTAGTTTTTCTTATTTATCTATATTTAATGCTCTAACTTAATGTGTTAAATAGTTCGATGTGAATATTGTGGAAAAAGTTTTTTGGAAATTAAAACAGGCCGTCAATCAAGCAAGCAAGCAAAGACAGTTTGAACCTGCAAACCCACTTTTTTGGCTTAAACACTAGTGCTGCAGTGTTTTTGCTACGATGTCAACAAAAGGCTTCTGGCTCCTTTTTGCATATCGCACTTCACCTTTCATTTTTATTTTCCAAGCAGGTCTCTGCTTGGCAATTAGGATTTGTTCTCCAATAATACTTTCTCCGTCCACCAAATATAATAACTTTATCCTTATAACTTAATTAGATTTATCTCAAAAATATAAACAACTTATTTACCTATATTCCATTTCCGAACGATCACATTTTCCACCACTAAAAATCTCCATCTACTCTTTTCTTATCAAACCAATCAAATATCTTTCAATTTAATTTTCACTTAATTTCTTAATATTCGTTACTATATAAGAAGGATGCAAAATATTATTGTCTGACTATTTAAATTATTATACTTACGGCTTTACTGATGCAATTGATCTTGCCTATGAACCACTAACTCAGTTTCAAAAATAACTACTTTTGACTATGATTATGGACTAACCTAAAATTAATTATATTTAGAATGGAGTAGATGATATTTCCGTTCTAACGCTCTCATTTTTTCCTTTGTCTTTTCTTTCAAGATGTCCGTAAGAAGGCTCGTTCGAGGCCCTAACTGCTTGCGTCTGTTGAGAAAGCCCAAATTAAACGGTCCATCTAGATGCCTACGAGCCTTTGATTCATGGCTGTGGGCCTGCCCACATTCATTACGAACAGCGCAGCCATGGCCTTGGCAGCCATGCTCCTCCAAGTCAGCCCAATAAACCCACAGCGAGGCCTTGGCACGCCTAGATCCATCCATACTGTGTGGATAATCATACAATGATTGAGAGACGCAAACAAACATCACGAGTCACCCACGCAGCATTGCCGGAACCGCCATGATAAATAGGTTGTATCGTTTGCTGTATTCAGTCAGCTCGGCATAGTAAGAATTTCGGTTGATTAGGTTCTAATATAAAAATTTGTCCAAATAATATGTTCTCATTTCACTTTTTCAACTCTCTTCGTTTAGACGCACACTTTATAAATACTAAATCGTACGTTTTTTAAAAAAATTATACAAATTGCTTTAAAAATTAATTAATATTTTTTTACAAAGAAGTTTAATACTTAATTAATCATGCCACTATTAGTTCTCTATTAGTTCCCACCCAAGACCGATCACAGCCTAACATAGTTCCGAACACACTTCATATTGTCGAGCTGTTGGGATACGGATAGCTAGATAGCATAAATTAAAATTTTCCTATCGCGGTAAAACCATAACCCATGCAAGTATTAACCAAATCGTTACACTCAGACCGCTCCACGGAAAAGACCTGAGAATTGAAAAACTCTCGCCAACATACGCGCGTCGATGTAAAACGTATGATCACACCGCTCAACCTTCTCCTCCTCGTGCGTTCTCCTCACCTACTCCCACGCCGAATCAACACCGCAAAACCAATGCCTCTACCGGTATCCACACGTACAGGGACGAAGCCACGCCAGATGTCTAGCACCCACGTGCGGCTAGTTTTGGCTCGGGAGGAAGTGACGCTAGGTTTCTCACGTGATCAAATGCCTCCGCCGGTCACACCCCTCACAATATAAGATCCATCACTCGGCCTCAAGCCCGTAACTCCTATTCAATCCCTTCCTAATAAGCTCATATTGGATCTCCATCCAATCCCCTATTCCGGCCATTACGGTGACCTGTATTCATTATACTCGCTGTAACCGAAAACATCCTTTTCGTCCACGCGTCAACAACGGCCCTAACAGAAGACGCTGAGAAGTTTGAAGGAACTCTCGCCGAGTAGAGCGGACGCGTCGATGTAGAGAAGTAGTTCCGATTCACACCGGCTCAACCTCTCCTCCTCGTGACGTTCTCCTCGCTCGTACTCTCCACGCCGATCAACACCGCAAACCAGTGGCGCCTCTACCGGTATCCACCACGTACGGACGGAACGCCACGCGCAGATGTGCTTAGCACCCACGTGCCGGCTAAGGTTTGCTCGGAGGAATGACGGCTAGGGTTCTCACGTTGAGCCAATGCCTCCGCCGGCACACCGCTCACATATATATAGATCCATTCACGTCGGGCCTCCAAGGCCCCGTAGGACTCACTATTCAATCCCTAATCCTAATTTAAAGCTCATAGTGGATCTCCATCCAATCCCCTTATTACCGGCCATTAAGCGGTGCACTCCTTAGTTTCAATATACCGGCTGCTAACCGAAAATTCCTTCGGCTCCACGCGTCGAAAACAACGGCCCCTAACAGAGATCATATGACTCCCATCAGACATACATAAAAGATCACTATCGGCTGAACCTCTAGTGTATACTTGTTACACCCTTTTGCCTCACGGATAGTCGATTAAGCTCAAGCTAGATATTACTAGGAGGCAATCACTAACACGAGCTACGATTGAAAAGCCATAAACATAATAAAGAAGCAAAAGATAATTTATATATAAAACTAAATACGTGTTATTAGCGGCTTTAAAACCACCACTAATAAAAGTAGACTTCATTGAATGTAAAAAGGCAACATCAACTCTCAAAAAATTTAAATTTATTTCATTGTTGATTTGTCTAATTAAGTAGTGACGAGAAGAACCTAAAGACTCTCGAAGTTACTAACGAGTTTGCAAATTAAATCGTAAAGAGGTCGATGCTTGAATTGAAATGCTAGCCGATGGCGACGCTATGAACGATGTCCATGTAGAAAACGCAGCCAATCTGCCTATGTTTTACAATTTAAATTTTGTCTCTATTTCTTCTCTCTGTTTCTGTTCAAATTGATGATTGTTCAACGGTAAACATGCATGGGAGGACTTGCATATCCGTGTTTTTAAAAAAAATAAAACCATCACCAGCAGCAGCAGCAGGACCGGAGCCTGGAAGTTCAAACCGCGTGAGCGAATCAGTGTTCACACCGTCACGTGGGCTCCACCTGCACCCATATCTTTAATCCCACATCTTCGAGAAAAAAAGTAAATAAAAACATATTATAGTCCACGCGGCCCTGCAAGTTCGGACCTCGCAGGCGGTGGATGATGATTCAGAAGAAAGGGAACAAGACGAAGACAGAGAGCGAGAGCAAGTGAATAGTGATGGGCCATGAAAAATATCGGCAAAAAACAAACGAGATGAAAAGTAGATGAGATATTGCCCTATTCGATAAAAAAAGTGTATTCCCTCCCTCGATTTGAGTTTATTTACACTGTTTATTACTCGTTCTTATGCAAAATCTTTTGATATTCATTTATTATTTTGCTTACATTATTATTCAAAGTACTTTAAGCATTAATTTTTTCGGTTTATTATTGTACAATTTTTTTGAATGAGACCAATGGTCAAATAGTGAAAGCACAAAACTCAAAATCCCTTATATTATGGGACGGAGGAGTATAAATTTTTAAACCGCTAAAACATGCATTTCGTTGCGAAAACTTTCTATATGATATTAATCCATTCTTAAGTTTGTAATAATTAAAATTCAATTTAATCATATATTATTTACTATCTCGTTTTAACGTAAAATTAACTTAATATTTTTATCTTTATCTTTTACATTCAACACTACTATTGTGTAGACAGATCTGATAAACGATCGTTAATTTACAACAAATAAGATTTTCAAGTCTAAGTTCCAATTCTAAAAGTTGGATTAGAAGTAAGAAGTTGTGAAGCTGTCTAAACTTTTTTTAAAAAAAGTTGAGAATATTTGGTTAGATTTCAGCTTTAGAAATTTAATTGTGCAAAAATAGGTTCTATACTCACTTAAATATGTTTCCAGAAAATTCTTCTACTATATGCGTAAACCACTATTACCACCATTATTTTTTTAGATAATAGTTAACCTAACATATGTATAAGAACATTAGTTCAAAAAAAAAATGTATAAAAAATAGATGATGAGAACATCATAAAGCTCTAATCGAACAACCTGTTATAAATTATAATATTAGATACGCGGTTCTTATCTGTATATATTTTGATATTTATATAGAGGGATACAATATTATTTCTCTAACCT